>JALPQI010007410.1:0-57593 GCA_025490895.1 Thaumatotibia leucotreta
GTGTACATAATCGTATAAAAAGAGGCTATCTTCAATCGAAGTCTTTTCATCCTTAGAAGGTTGGTAATTCTATTACCAATCTAAAACAATATTATTTAAAAATTCATCTCTTTGTGTAATAAATATTTGTCATCAGTGATTCAAAAACGAACAAAGATGTGTAGGTAAGCGTTAAGTGTGTTTCTTGTATCATAAATGTTAATGTATTAAAAACATTATATCGAATTTATTTACCGAAATGTTTTAGGTCCTGGGTGCTTAGCCAAGTTGCCAATCGTTAACGCTTAGTAGCGTATCGTAGTTTTCCCTCTCTGTCACTCTTTCTTATTAGTGCGACAAAGACAGCTGTTTTTCGTTTACGATTGACGATTAAGCGTTAGCGATTGGCAACTTGTCTAAGCACCCTGGGTTCCTAAGTGCATTTCTTCTAAATATCTTAGGATTTGCTGGAATATCATTATCAAAATATAATATGACCTCCTCGATATTTTTTTTTTTCAATATATTGTTACGCCGGTGGCATGATAAAAACTACAAATATGATTTTAGACACGTTAGAAGCGTTTTCAGCAGGCTGAAATGCGTTTTCAGGCCGTTTCAGAAGGTCCTCTTTCACATACTACAACATCAAATATTCACCCCAGTTACCGTCGTTTTCAGGCGCCTGAAACAAGTTTTCAGGCCGTTTCAGGATACCCTCTATCGGATGGCGCAATAACCTGAAAACCCGTTTTCAGGCGTTTTCAGGACCCCTTTTGGGCCTCTCAAGTACAAATCGGTATATAGCTAAATTTCCCATAGGAGTGAAAGAGAAAGCACTATTAGATAGAGACAGCACGAGAGAATGTTCTGGAAGGATGTGAACGAGACAGCTATAGAGAGAACATTCTGGACGGGTGTGAAAGAGAAACCTGTAGAAAGAGACAGCGATACTCTAGAATGTTCGCGCACCTAACTCGGGAACTTTCTAGAGTCGAATCTTCTCGTACTTTGTAGATTTGAGTGGCTGGTATAAATACACAGCATGACCCGGCCGAGGAGTAGTTTCAATCGAGACAGCGAAGAGATAAAATCAAGAGCGAAGACTGCGATTCTATCGGGGCGAGTTTGAGAGCGTAAAAGTGAAACAGTGTGACGTGTTAAGTGTGTGATCAGTGTTTTAGTTGGTGTTTGTTCTTTTAATTAGTAATTAAAGTCTCAGTTTTAATTAGTGGCTTATTTATACATTTTCTATAGAAAACCCACCCCACGAACGTAACATTTGGTGTCAGAAGCGGGATAGAAAATGGGTATAACGCCACGTGACAACGAGACCGAGCCAAAAGGAGTTGTGACCCGGAGCCAAACTGCACGTGAGGAACCTGCAGCGCAGGAGGATATTGCAGTACGTGAAGAGCCTCCGGCATGTGAGGATACTGCATCCAAGCCCGGTCCGTCTGGTTTGCAGGCTA
The DNA here is from genome assembly GCA_025490895.1 of Thaumatotibia leucotreta. NCBI lineage: Eukaryota > Metazoa > Arthropoda > Insecta > Lepidoptera > Tortricidae > Thaumatotibia > Thaumatotibia leucotreta. The sequence continues at coordinate 1,452 of JALPQI010007410.1, forward strand.
AGAGTACTCAAGACGTAGACCTCAGAACTATTCTGATTCTCCTGAAGGAGCAGTCGCGCAAACAAGATGAACAGTCGCGGAAACAAGAAGAACAGTCGAAATTGATTCTTCAAGAGTTGCACAAGGCTGCTACTGAATGGAAGCAAGAAATGTACGAAGTCCAAGGGAAGCTCAGTGACATGGAGAACAAGATTCATGTTGTAGAGGAAGCGGTTGAGCGTCGCCTCCAGAAGCTTGAATTAAAAGTAGCTAGTGGCATCAGTCCCCTGCACACCTGAGATATCTGTGCCGGGAGGTGGAAAATTTAAGGCACCTCCTTTTGATGGAACATCTTCGTGGGCGGCGTACAAGCTACAGTTCGAGTCCGTGTCCAAAGCAAACGGTTGGAGTAAGGAGCAAGCGATGACGGCTCTGACGCTGGCACTTCGTGACGAGGCTCTTACAATTCTAGAAGCTCTTGGAAAAGAGCAAACTTACGACCGGCTTCTAGAAGCATTAGAAGCCCGTTACGGAGACAGTCATCTGGAACATGTCTACCGAGCTCAGCTGAAAGACAGAACGCAGGGACGTAATGAGACATTGCAACAATGGGCCCTGGAAATTGAAAAGCTGGTCAGAAAGGCATACCAACATTCAGCTGACTCTTTGATAAAAACCATGCTGGTGCAGGCATTTGTTGATGGGATCCGAGATTTGGAAGTAAGGGCGGCAGTACGACTAGGGCACCACGAAAACCTTAAGGATGCCGTAGCTCATGCCCTAGAAGTTGAAGCTGTACGCCAAGATCCATCAAGATCGTATAAGCTACTTGAGGTATCTGCTAGGGAGCCGATTGCACCTCGTCGGGAGTTTGGGCCACGATGTTACCATTGTGGAGGACGTGGCCATATACAAACTAGTTGCCTGAAAAGAAGGATTGCATCTCATCGGGAGGTTGGGCCGCGATGTTACCATTGTGGAGAACGGGGCCATATACAAACTAGTTGCCCGAAAAGAAGCAGCAGGAGAGAACGGGATGAATCCCCTGTGACCAGAAATAAGGACTCTGTACGACCAGAGCTGCAGCAGGGAAACGAGTAAGAGCCAGGACTAAGGGACGAGTGTTGGCTGATGGTCGAAATGTCCCAGTAGTGATCTCGCAAGTCAACGACGAGAATAGTCTGGTCGTCAAGGGAGAAATGGGTGGAATACCATGTAACCTTACTATCGACACCGGAGCTTCTCGGAAGCCTTGCCCTGATGACTGCAAGCATTGTCTTAGACAAGAGGGCAAGGAATGCTTGAGGATGTTGCGAACTGACACAGTTAGTGAGGAATGGAGCGATGAATCCATGCAACGTGCACAAAAAGAAGACCCCGACATAAAGCCCATCATTGACTGGGTTAATGCAGGAGTACCAAAACCAAAATGGTGTGAAGTAGCTCCGATGGGGACAGTTACAAAAAGCTACTGGGCGCAATGGGATAGTTTGGTCATGCATAATGGCGTATTATGCAGGAAATGGGAGTCAGCGAATGGGAAAGATGTCCACTTACAAGTTGTTGTCCCAAGGAAAAGAGTGAAAGACGTTTTAGAAAGCTACCACAACGGTACTTCTGGTGGACACCCTGGAGTTAAAAGGACTTTAATGAAAATTCGACAACGATTTTATTGGATCCATTGCCGCGAGGATGTCGATGATTGGTGTAGAAAGTGTGTAAGCTGTGCATCAGTTAAAGGACCGCATACCCGAAGCAGAGGGGCGCTCAAGATCTACAACGTTGGAGCACCTGGGAAAGGATTGCGTTAGATGTCACAGGCCCGTTCCCTACATCAGACTCTGGAAATAAGTACATTCTTGTTGTGATGGACTATTTCACCAAGTGGCCTGAAGTGTTTGCTATTCCCAATCAGGAAGCAGTCACAATAGCGGAAAAGTTAGTCAATGAAGTAATTTGCCGTTTTGGAGTACCCCTGGAGATACACAGCGATCAAGGCAGGAACTTTGAATCTGCGGTATTCCAAGAGACCTGTCGAATCATGGGATTGCGTAAGACAAGAACTACGTCATATCATCCTCAGTCCGATGGAATGGTTGAGAGATTCAATCAGACCCTGGAGAGACATCTTGCCAAGGTAGTCGAAAGTCACGAAAAAGATTGGGACCGGCATATCCCTCTCTTTTTGATGTCATACAGGTCCGCCACCCATGAAAGCACTGCAGTTACTCCCGCACATGCCAATTTCGGAAGGGAGCTTCGTTTACCTGCTGACCTCTTAACAGGACGACCACCAGATGCTCCGAGGTCTATAACAGAGTATGTGTGCGATCTAAGAGACCGGATGGATGAGGTTTATAGTCTAGTTCGGGAGCACGGGCTTCAAGCTAGCACGAAGATGAAGACCAGGTATGACAGGAAGTCCAACCAAATTGGGTACGAGGAAGGCTCATTGGTGTGGCTACATAACCCTATGAGAAAGAAAGGAAAGTCTCCGAAACTGTCCCCGAATTGGGACGGGCCGTACAGAGTGGTTACGAAGATCAATGACGTTACGTATCGGATACGGAGGAATTTACGAAGCCCATGCAAGATTGTTCACGTAGACCGGCTCGCCAAATACCACGGAAATAATGATGCTCGGGACGAGCATGTCTTAGGAGGGGGTAGTGTTACGCCGGTGGCATGATAAAAACTACAAATATGATTTTAGACACGTTAGAAGCGTTTTCAGCAGGCTGAAATGCGTTTTCAGGCCGTTTCAGAAGGTCCTCTTTCACATACTACAACATCAAATATTCACCCCAGTTACCGTCGTTTTCAGGCGCCTGAAACAAGTTTTCAGGCCGTTTCAGGATACCCTCTATCGGATGGCGCAATAACCTGAAAACCCGTTTTCAGGCGTTTTCAGGACCCCTTTTGGGCCTCTCAAGTACAAATCGGTATATAGCTAAATTTCCCATAGGAGTGAAAGAGAAAGCACTATTAGATAGAGACAGCACGAGAGAATGTTCTGGAAGGATGTGAACGAGACAGCTATAGAGAGAACATTCTGGACGGGTGTGAAACAGAAACCTGTAGAAAGAGACAGCGATACTCTAGAATGTTCGCGCACCTAACTCGGGAACTTTCTAGAGTCGAATCTTCTCGTACTTTGTAGATTTGAGTGGCTGGTATAAATACACAGCATGACCCGGCCGAGGAGTAGTTTCAATCGAGACAGCGAAGAGATAAAATCAAGAGCGAAGACTGCGATTCTATCGGGGCGAGTTTGAGAGCGTAAAAGTGAAACAGTGTGACGTGTTAAGTGTGTGATCAGTGTTTTAGTTGGTGTTTGTTCTTTTAATTAGTAATTAAAGTCTCAGTTTTAATTAGTGGCTTATTTATACATTTTCTATAGAAAACCCACCCCACGAACGTAACAATATGTATAGATGTAGGAACGCTCACAACCAAGAAAAATACGGAAACCACTATTTACTATTATATTTATAGCTGTAGGTGTTATTTTATTCTCTTGTCAAGTTTCGCAACTAGAATTCAGATCGCTTATACCCATCTTCGTCCTCAGATCTGAAAAACATCCAAAGCAACTCGCTATTCGCGTCCCTTCACACGCTGCTACTGGTGCTGTACCGGCGCGACTGCCGCCGCGGCTACACGCCCGACAACCACTGGCTGGTGCGCGAGATCCGCGAGGGGTTCATGGCCGACCTGGAGAAGGGGAAGAAGCCGCAGCAGGTACCTTATACCCGCGCGATAAGGTCGCTATTCGCACCTACACGCTGCTACTGGTGCTGTACCGGCGCGACTGCCGCCGCGGCTACACGCCCGACAACCACTGGCTGGTGCGCGAGATCCGCGAGGGGTTCATGGCCGACCTGGAGAAGGGCAAGAAGCCGCAGCAGGTACCTTATACCCGCGCGATAAGGTCGCTATTCGCACCTACACGCTGCTACTGGTGCTGTACCGGCGCGACTGCCGCCGCGGCTACACGCCCGACAACCACTGGCTGGTGCGCGAGATCCGCGAGGGGTTCATGGCCGACCTGGAGAAGGGCAAGAAGCCGCAGCAGGTACCTTATACCCGCGCGATAAGGTCGCTATTCGCACCTACACGCTGCTACTGGTGCTGTACCGGCGCGACTGCCGCCGCGGCTACACGCCCGACAACCACTGGCTGGTGCGCGAGATCCGCGAGGGGTTCATGGCCGACCTGGAGAAGGGCAAGAAGCCGCAGCAGGTACCTTATACCCGCGCGATAAGGTCGCTATTCGCACCTACACGCTGCTACTGGTGCTGTACCGGCGCCAACATTTTATGAATTACAAATGTATTGATCAACAGTAATTTATGCAACCGTACGTAATCAGAGGCATTGCGATCTAAAATTGATAAACTATAATATGTCAACAATACCTAGTACCATATGACAGTTACAAAACCAAAATTAAAGCCTAAAAAGCAGCTTGAATGTCGTTCAGAAATTCAAAGTGCACTTGTTAAGATTACTTTTACATCCTCAAGGCGAAATTATTCACAAAAAATATCATAATGTATTGACTAAAAAAATTGGTGAATTCATATTAAAAATCTTATATATTTTTGATATCTGGAAAAGAAGTGGAACTGGAATCTTTCAAATTAAAAAATCGTTCATATGGATGTCGATAGATTAGTCGATATTTAACTAAGCACTAGTGACAAACGCATTTTTGCTCCCATCATCCGGGGTTTGCTTATACCCGCGCGATAAGGTCGCTATTCGCACCTACACGCTGCTACTGGTGCTGTACCGGCGCGACTGCCGCCGCGGCTACACGCCCGACAACCACTGGCTGGTGCGCGAGATCCGCGAGGGGTTCATGGCCGACCTGGAGAAGGGCAAGAAGCCGCAGCAGGTACCTTATACCCGCGCGATAAGGTCGCTATTCGCACCTACACGCTGCTACTGGTGCTGTACCGGCGCGACTGCCGCCGCGGCTACACGCCCGACAACCACTGGCTGGTGCGCGAGATCCGCGAGGGGTTCATGGCCGACCTGGAGAAGGGCAAGAAGCCGCAGCAGGTACCTTATACCCGCGCGATAAGGTCGCTATTCGCACCTACACGCTGCTACTGGTGCTGTACCGGCGCGACTGCCGCCGCGGCTACACGCCCGACAACCACTGGCTGGTGCCAATGATATAATAAGTAAAGATATGTTATACCGGCTCTAAAATTGAAGCGCTCAGATTGCGATAATTCTAACAATCGCTCTTAGTCCTACCCAGACCACCGAGAGGTGTGTACCACTGCCCAATGATATATAAGTAAAGATACGTTATACTCTAACAAAATGAGCGAAATAAATACTTCATATCATACACCTACAATTTATTGACAGTTGACATACATCTATCTTCATACTTCAAAATGTGTAAAAGAGATGGCAAAATACATATACTCGTATTTAATAAATAAAAAAGAGACAACTAGCATTTGACAATTGCGCGTGCATTCTTTTATTGATAAACATTGTTTTATCTTTGTTACTCTCGATCTTAAACAGCATAAGCTTGTCTTTTTCTTATAAGTCTGTCAAAAACGTCAAAATGGCGTCCTATTTATTTTCAATACATAATAAAATTGAAAAAAAATATATAAATCAGATTAATTGCGCATGATGTGTGATGCTAAGGGCATTTTTGCATGTTGTTTTGTGGTTTTCACTATTTCATAACATAAAATGACATTTTAGGGCGCAGTTCATGTGATTTGCGAGAATTTGGCAGTGGCACACACCTCTCGGTGGTCTGGGTAGGACTAAGAGCGATTGTTAGAATTATCGCAATCTGAGCGCTTCAATTTTAGAGCCGGTGTAACATATCTTTACTTATTATATCATTGATACCCGCGCGATAAGGTCGCTATTCGCACCTACACGCTGCTACTGGTGCTGTACCGGCGCGACTGCCGCCGCGGCTACACGCCCGACAACCACTGGCTGGTGCGCGAGATCCGCGAGGGGTTCATGGCCGACCTGGAGAAGGGCAAGAAGCCGCAGCAGGTACCTTATACCCGCGCGATAAGGTCGCTATTCGCACCTACACGCTGCTACTGGTGCTGTACCGGCGCGACTGCCGCCGCGGCTACACGCCCGACAACCACTGGCTGGTGCGCGAGATCCGCGAGGGGTTCATGGCCGACCTGGAGAAGGGCAAGAAGCCGCAGCAGGTACCTTATACCCGCGCGATACTCAATACTCAATACTCAATCTTTATTGCACTTATAATGTGGTTTACAAGGTGTTACACAGTAAGTTACAGAGACATTATAACCCTGTTGGGCACGGCAATTTTTTTTGTCGAGAGAGGGAGGCTTATAATTAAAGTAAATTGGTATTCTGGTATCTACGGCACAATTTAAGCGGCTACTAATTAAATATTGGAACTATGTTATTGTTATTACATTTTTTGTTTTGTATGTATTTTTTGTGTATATAATGATTTTAAGTTATTGCATAGTTTTAGGTTGGTGTATAATTTTATTGTTGTACTATTTTGTAATCTAATATTAAATATGTTATTTGTTCTTGTTTATTCTAATGAATCTTCCATGTATTTTTGTATTGCATAATATGTCTTACTGATGAGAAACTTTTTTACTCTATTAATGAATTTTGTTGTATTGCTTTCTTGTCTGAATGAAACTGGTAGTTTGTTATACAATTTTATTGTCATATAATATGGACCGGATGAGATTAAGTCCGGACGCGATAAGGTCGCTATTCGCACCTACACGCTGCTACTGGTGCTGTACCGGCGCGACTGCCGCCGCGGCTACACGCCCGACAACCACTGGCTGGTGCGCGAGATCCGCGAGGGGTTCATGGCCGACCTGGAGAAGGGCAAGAAGCCGCAGCAGGTACCTTATACCCGCGCGATAAGGTCGCTATTCGCACCTACACGCTGCTACTGGTGCTGTACCGGCGCGACTGCCGCCGCGGCTACACGCCCGACAACCACTGGCTGGTGCGCGAGATCCGCGAGGGGTTCATGGCCGACCTGGAGAAGGGCAAGAAGCCGCAGCAGGTACCTTATACCCGCGCGATAAGGTCGCTATTCGCACCTACACGCTGCTACTGGTGCTGTACCGGCGCGACTGCCGCCGCGGCTACACGCCCGACAACCACTGGCTGGTGCGCGAGATCCGCGAGGGGTTCATGGCCGACCTGGAGAAGGGGAAGAAGCCGCAGCAGGTACCTTATACCCGCGCGATCAATGATATATAAGTAAAGATACGTTATACTCTAACAAAATGAGCGAAATAAATACTTCATATCATACACCTACAATTTATTGACAGTTGACATACATCTATCTTCATACTTTACAATACGTAAAAGAGATGGCAAAATACATATACTCGTATTTAATAAATAAAAAAGAGACAACTAGCATTTGACAATCGCGTGTGCATTCTTTTATTGATAAACATTGTTTTATCTTTGTTACTCTCGATCTTAACCAGCATAAGCTTGTCTTTTTCTCTAAGTCAGTCAAAAACGTCAAAATGGCGTCCTATTTATTTTCTATAAATAATAAAAGTGAAAAAAATATATAATTCAGTTTAATTGCGCATGATGTGTGATGCTAAGGGCATCTTTGCATTTTATTTTGTGGTTTTAATTATTGTATAACATAAAATGACATTTTAGGGCGCAGTTCATCTGATTTGCGAGAATTTGGCAGTGGCACACACCTCTCGGTGGTCTGGGTAGGACTAAGAGCGATTGTTAGAATTATCGCAATCTGAGCGCTTCAATTTTAGAGCCGGTGTAACATATCTTTACTTATTATATCATTGATACCCGCGCGATAAGGTCGCTATTCGCACCTACACGCTGCTACTGGTGCTGTACCGGCTACACGCCCGACAACCACTGGCTGGTGCCAATGATATAATAAGTAAAGATATGTTATACCAGCTCTAAAATTGAAGCGCTCAGATTGCGATAATTCTAACAATCGCTCTTAGTCCTACCCAGACCACCGAGAGGTGTGTACCACTGCCGAGTTCTCGCAAATCACATGAACTGCGCCCTAAAATGTCATTTTATGTTATACAATAGTGAAAACCACAAAATAAAATGCAAAAATGCCCTTAGCATCACACATCATGCGCAATTAAACTGAATTGTATATTTTTTTCAATTTTATTATTTATTTAAAATAAATAGGACGCCATTTTGACGTTTTTGACTGACTTGGAGAAAAAGACAAGCTTATGCTGTTTAACCTCCTGAGGCCTGGTGACGTCACTTACTTCAACCGAATTTTAACTTTGACACTATATCCATAAAGTCAAAATGTTATGTAATATATACAGGGTGGAAAAAGATTTTGGGTCAGTGAGGGCAGCTACCAGACCCCGTGTAGCTATGCGAAAATGGTATTAGAAGACCTTCCCGCGATTTTCAATTAAAGAAGATTAGCGTTTTCAGATTTTGGAAAAAGTATACAGGGTGCGAGGAAATGGTCATTTTTGAGAAACTTTTTTTTTGATGCCAATCGATCCTGTTTCTGTTCAGGATCAAAAGCTTGTATGGGACCAAAAAAAATTTTTCGGCTAGAAAAGCCACAAATCGAGATTTTAAATTCTCATACAAATTGTATGAAATTTAAAAATTATTTTTCACCCTTATTTTTTTATGCCTATCGATTCCATTCCTACCCAGTACCAATAGTTTCCTACGGGTCCACTTATGGCAATGTACAAAAAATCCAAAATTTCAAGAAAACCGTTTTCATACTTTTACTATGGAAAAAAAAGTGAAACCTTAATTACTTTATCTGTCACGATAATTAGTCATCCTATGCTAAATGATAATAATAATACTGTATGAAATCATTAGCAACATTAATTAGCGCCACAGATAATGTAATTAATTTTCACTTTTTTCTCATAATCAATGTATGAAAAAGGTTTTTTTTATTTTTGTTTTTTTTTTTACGTTGCCGTAAGTTGGCCCCTAGGAAACTATTGGTACTGAATAGGAATGGAATCGATTGGCATAAAAAAATTAGGCGTGAAAAAATAATTTTAATTTTCATACAATTCGTATGGGAATTTTAAATCCCGATTTCCGGCTTTTCTAGCCGAAAATTTTTTTTTGGTCCCATACAAGCTTTTGATCCTGAACAGAAACAGGATCGATTGGCATCAAAAAAAAAGTTTGTCAAAAATGACCATTTCCTCGCACCCTGTATACTTTTTCCAAAATCTGAAAACGCTAATCTTCTTTAATTGAAAATCGCGGGAAGGTCTTCTAAGACCATTTTCACGTAGCTACACGGGATCTGATAGCTAACCTCACTGACCCAAAATCTTTTTCCACCCTGTATATGACTCAGGGCCTCAGGAGGTTAAGATCGAGAGTAACAAAGATAAAACAATGTTTATCAATAAAATAATGCACACGCGATTGTCAAATGCTAGTTGTCTCTTTTTTATTTATTAAATACGAGTATATGTATTTTGCCATCTCTTTTACGTATTTTAAAGTATGAAGATAGATGTATGTCAACTGTCAATAAATTGTAGGTGTATGATGTGAAGTATTTATTTCGCTCATTTTGTGAGAGTATAACGTATCTTTACATATATATCATTGGCTGGTGCGCGAGATCCGCGAGGGGTTCATGGCCGACCTGGAGAAGGGGAAGAAGCCGCAGCAGGTACCTTATACCCGCGCGATAAGGTCGCTATTCGGTTACTAAATAATCGGGATTTTGGGTGGACCTAATATGGAGGTGATAAGAGTACATTATGTATTAAAGAAAATAAGAAATTGTAAATAAGTGTGAAAGTAAGGCCGAAGGCCCGGGCTTTGTTTCACATCACATCATCAGCCTATGATAGTCCACTGCTGGATGTTGGCCTCTCATATTAACTATGTGTAGAGACGCATTAGGAGGTAAATGCCCATAATCGCCACGCTGGGCAAGCGGATTGGCGATCGCAGTAATGTGTCCACTATGATGACGCTGCTGCCCATCATCAATCTTTTATCAAATAATGGTCAGTGACACTTCATCCCTTAGTCGACTCTTACGACACCCGCAGGAGAAGATGGGGTGGTGACAAATGTACTCTTACTGCCGTCACAACACGGCATACGAACTGATAATTCTTATACTGCCCGTGGTACAGTCGACGTCAAAGATATCATTACGGTTTTGGTGACAAAAATATATTTACACAGCTTTATTGCCTTGACATTAAGGTCGTGTAAATATATTTTTGTCGCCTAAATCGTAATGATATCTTTGACGTCGACTGTACACACAATGTTTTTCATCACACCTGTGAGGGAAAAAATATTTTCACTGTCTAAAGTATGTTGTTTTTGATTGGTACATCCATTGCCCAGAATCTATACTAACAACTACTTTTATTTCAGGTGCTGGTGCAAAAGACTCCGCATATGATAGCGCACGGCGAAAGAGTGAGATTGTTCAGACGTGCTGTTGCAGATGAAAAGGTTACATACTATTTCTTTTTTCAAACCGAAAAAATAACATGATTGAAAAATTGTTACTTTAAAATGTAATTTTGGTTTAATTCGGAAGGGATGGTCAGACTTTGAACATAACCGTGACAACTGAAAAAAATGGAGGGAGGGCTTTGCTCAGCAGTGGGACAAGACAATTATAATAAAAAATTAAAATATTGCCATTGTAAATTAGACAGTAAATTCTTTATATATGGAATTGTTTGTAATTATAGCAATCCGTAATATAAGTATACTTGCTCTTTTTACAATTTGCGAACGATGTGAACACACCGTTCAAGATATTGTCCATTTCCTTCTTGTTATGGTCTAAGATAGTCAATTTGTAAGATTTGTTTCAATAACACATGGGATTAGCATTGTTTAATGACATACATTTTTAATATAAGGTTTGTTTACATAGTTCGCAAGTTGTATAAAAAGCGGTGCACGACATTAGAGGTAATTTTTACATCACATTATCACGCTATTTAAGAAGCCATCTTAAAGAAATAGACCTATAGTTTACGTAATACAACGCCATACTGCTTGATATTCATAACTTAAACCTAAACTTGCTTTTATCAGGTGGTGTTAGGTTTAACAGAGCGTGCTTGCGGCGGTCGCTCAACCTTAGTCACAGTGCGTCGAGCAAGACTTGTAGAAGATGGCTATAGACAACTAGCAGCATTGCCAAGCCGAGCTCTAAAGGGCGTGGTGCGGGTTCGATTCATTAACGAGCAGGGGCTGGATGAGGCTGGGATAGATCAAGATGGAGTTTTCAAAGGTTAGTCTGTATGCCAGGGTCGCCATGTAAGGATGACTCTTAGAGGGTGGCTATAGACAACTAGCTCTGCCGAGTCGAGCGCTGAAGGGCGTGGTGCGGGTTCGATTCATCAACGAGCAGAGGCTTGAAGCTGGGATAGATCAAGATGGAGTTTTCAAAGGTTAGTCTGTACGCCAGGGTCGCCATGTGAGGTTGACTCGTAGAGAATGGCTATAGACAACTAGCTCTGCCGAGTCGAGCGCTGAAGGGCGTGGTGCGGGTTCGATTCATTAACGAGCAGGGGCTTGATGAGGCTGGGATAGATCAAGATGGAGTTTTCAAAGGTTAGTCTCTATGCCAGGGTCGCCATGTGAGACTCGTAGAGGATGGCTATAGACAACTAGCTCTGCCGAGTCGAGCGCTGAAGGGCGTGGTGCGGGTTCGATTCATTAACGAGCAGGGGCTTGAAGCTGGGATAGATCAAGATGGAGTTTTCAAAGGTTAGTCTCTATGCCAGGGTCGCCATGTGAGGGTGCCTCGTAGAGGATGGCTATAGACAACTAGCTCTGCCGAGTCGAGCTCTAAAGGGCGTGGTGCGGGTTCGATTCATCAACGAGCAGGGGCTTGATGAGGCTGGGATAGATCAAGACGGAGTTTTCAAAGGTTAGTCCATTGCAGGGTCGCCATGTGACGCTCGTAGAGAATGGCTATAGACAACTAGCTCTGCCGAGTCGAGCGCTGAAGGGCGTGGTGCGGGTTCGATTCATTAACGAGCAGGGGCTTGATGAGGCTGGGATAGATCAAGACGGAGTTTTCAAAGGTTAGTCTGTATGCCAGGGTCGCCATGTGAGACTCGTAGAGGATGGCTATAGACAACTAGCTCTGCCGAGTCGAGCGCTGAAGGGCGTGGTGCGGGTTCGATTCATTAATGAGCAGGGGCTTGATGAGGCTGGGATAGATCAAGATGGAGTTTTCAAAGGTTAGTCCGTATGCCAGGGTCGCCATGTGAGACTCGTAGAGGATGGCTATAGACAAGTAGCTCTGCCGAGTCGAAAGCTGAAGGGCGTGGTGCGGGTTCGATTCATTAACGAGCAGGGGCTAGATGAGGCTGGGATAGATCAAGATGGAGTTTTCAAAGGTTAGTCTCTATGCCAGGGTCGCCATGTAAGGATGCCTAGTAGAGGATGGCTATAGACAACTAGCTCTGCCGAGTCGAGTGCTGAAGGGCGTGGTGCGGGTTCGATTCATTAACGAGCAGGGATTTGATGAGGCTGGGATAGATCAAGATGGAGTTTTCAAAGGTTAGTCTGTATGCCAGGGTCGCCATGTGAGACTCGTAGAGGATGGCTATAGACAAGTAGCTCTGCCGAGTCGAGCGCAGAAGGGCGTGGTGCGGGTTCGATTCATTAACGAGCAGGGGCTTGAAGCTGGAATAGATCAAGATGGAGTTTTCAAAGGTTAGTCTCTATGCCAGGGTCGCCATGTGAAACTCGTAGAGGATGGCTATAGACAACTAGCTCTGCCGAGTCGAGCGCAGAAGGGCGTGGTGCGGGTTCGATTCATCAACGAGCAGGGGCTTGATGAGGCTGGGATAGATCAAGATGGAGTTTTCAAAGGTTAGTCTGTATGCCAGGGTCGCCATGTAAGGATGACTCGTAGAGGATGGGTGTAGACAACTAGCTCTGCCGAGTCGAGCGCTGAAGGGCGTGGTGCGGGTTCGATTCATCAACGAGCAGGGGCTTGAAGCTGGGATAGATCAAGATGGAGTTTTCAAAGGTTAGTCTGTATGCTAGGGTCGCCATGTGAAGATGACTCGTAGAGGATGGCTATAGACAACTAGCTCTGCCGAGTCGAGTGCTGAAGGGCGTGGTGCGGGTTCGATTCATCAACGAGCAGAGGCTTGAAGCTGGGATAGATCAAGATGGAGTTTTCAAAGGTTAGTCTGTATGCCAGGGTCGCCATGTGAGGATGACTCATAGAGAATGGGTGTAGACAACTAGCTCTGCCGAGTCGAGCGCTGAAGGGCGTGGTGCGGGTTCGATTCATTAACGAGCAGGGGCTTGATGAGGCTGGGATAGATCAAGATGGAGTTTTCAAAGGTTAGTCTGTACGCCAGGGTCGCCATGTAAGGATGACTCGTAGAGGATGGGTGTAGACAACTAGCTCTGCCGAGTCGAGCGCTGAAGGGCGTGGTGCGGGTTCGATTCATCAACGAGCAGGGGCTTGATGAGGCTGGGATAGATCAAGATGGAGTTTTCAAAGGTTAGTCTCTATGCCAGGGTCGCCATGTAAGAATGGCTATAGACAACTAGCAGCATTACCAAGCTGAGCTCTGAAGGGCGTGGTGCGGGTTCGATTCATCAACGAGCAGGGTCTTGATGAGGCTGGGATAGATCAAGATGGAGTTTTCAAAGGTTAGTCTCTATGCCAGGGTCGCCATGTGAGGATGCCTCGTAGAGGGTGGCTATAGACAAGTAGCTCTGCCGAGTCGAGCGCTGAAGGGCGTGGTGCGGGTTCGATTCATCAACGAGCAGGGGCTTGAAGAGGCTGGGATAGATCAAGATGGAATTTTCAAAGGTTAGTCTGTATGCCAGGGTCGCCATGTGAGGATGACTCGTAGAGGATGGCTATAGACAACTAGCTCTGCCGAGTCGAGCGCTGAAGGGCGTGGTGCGGGTTCGATTCATTAACGAGCAGGGGCTTGAAGCTGGGATAGATCAAGATGGAGTTTTCAAAGGTTAGTCTCTATGCCAGGGTCGCCATGTGAGACTCGTAGAGGATGGCTATAGACAACTAGCTCTGCCGAGTCGAGCGCTGAAGGGCGTGGTGCGGGTTCGATTCATCAACGAGCAGGGTCTTGATGAAGCTGGGATAGATCAAGATGGAGTTTTCAAAGGTTAGTCTCTATGCCAGGGTCGCCATGTAAGGATGACTCGTAGAGGATGGCTATAGACAACTAGCTCTGCCGAGTCGAGCGCTGAAGGGCGTGGTGCGGGTTCGATTCATCAACGAGCAGAGGCTTGATGAGGCTGGGATAGATCAAGATGGAGTTTTCAAAGGTTAGTCTCTATGCCAGGGTCGCCATGTGAGACTCGTAGAGGATGGCTATAGACAACTAGCTCTGCCGAGTCGAGCGCTGAAGGGCGTGGTGCGGGTTCGATTCATCAACGAGCAGAGGCTTGATGAGGCTGGGATAGATCAAGATGGAGTTTTCAAAGGTTAGTCTGTACGCCAGGGTCGCCATGTAAGGATGACTCGTAGAGGATGGCTATAGACAACTAGCTCTGCCGAGTCGAGCGCTGAAGGGCGTGGTGCGGGTTCGATTCATCAACAAGCAGGGGCTTGATGAGGCTGGGATAGATCAAGATGGAGTTTTCAAAGGTTAGTCTCTATGCCAGGGTCGCCATGTAAGGATGACTCGTAGAGGATGGGTGTAGACAACTAGCTCTGCCGAGTCGAGCGCTGAAGGGCGTGGTGCGGGTTCGATTCATCAACGAGCAGGGGCTTGATGAGGCTGGGATAGATCAAGATGGAGTTTTCAAAGGTTAGTCTCTATGCCAGGGTCGCCATGTAAGGATGACTCGTAGAGGATGGCTATAGACAACTAGCTCTGCCGAGTCGAGCGCTGAAGGGCGTGGTGCGGGTTCGATTCATTAACGAGCAGGGGCTTGATGAGGCTGGGATAGATCAAGATGGAATTTTCAAAGGTTAGTCTGTATGCCAGGGTCGCCATGTGAGGATGACTCGTAGAGGATGGCTATAGACAACTAGCTCTGCCGAGTCGAGCGCTGAAGGGCGTGGTGCGGGTTCGATTCATTAACGAGCAGGGGCTTGAAGCTGGGATAGATCAAGATGGAGTTTTCAAAGGTTAGTCTCTATGCCAGGGTCGCCATGTGAGACTCGTAGAGGATGGCTATAGACAACTAGCTCTGCCGAGTCGAGCGCTGAAGGGCGTGGTGCGGGTTCGATTCATCAACGAGCAGGGTCTTGATGAAGCTGGGATAGATCAAGATGGAGTTTTCAAAGGTTAGTCTCTATGCCAGGGTCGCCATGTAAGGATGACTCGTAGAGGATGGCTATAGACAACTAGCTCTGCCGAGTCGAGCGCTGAAGGGCGTGGTGCGGGTTCGATTCATCAACGAGCAGAGGCTTGATGAGGCTGGGATAGATCAAGATGGAGTTTTCAAAGGTTAGTCTCTATGCCAGGGTCGCCATGTGAGACTCGTAGAGGATGGCTATAGACAACTAGCTCTGCCGAGTCGAGCGCTGAAGGGCGTGGTGCGGGTTCGATTCATCAACGAGCAGAGGCTTGATGAGGCTGGGATAGATCAAGATGGAGTTTTCAAAGGTTAGTCTGTACGCCAGGGTCGCCATGTAAGGATGACTCGTAGAGGATGGCTATAGACAACTAGCTCTGCCGAGTCGAGCGCTGAAGGGCGTGGTGCGGGTTCGATTCATCAACAAGCAGGGGCTTGATGAGGCTGGGATAGATCAAGATGGAGTTTTCAAAGGTTAGTCTCTATGCCAGGGTCGCCATGTAAGGATGACTCGTAGAGGATGGGTGTAGACAACTAGCTCTGCCGAGTCGAGCGCTGAAGGGCGTGGTGCGGGTTCGATTCATCAACGAGCAGGGGCTTGATGAGGCTGGGATAGATCAAGATGGAGTTTTCAAAGGTTAGTCTCTATGCCAGGGTCGCCATGTAAGGATGACTCGTAGAGGATGGCTATAGACAACTAGCTCTGCCGAGTCGAGCGCTGAAGGGCGTGGTGCGGGTTCGATTCATTAACGAGCAGGGGCTTGAAGCTGGGATAGATCAAGATGGAGTTTTCAAAGGTTAGTCTCTATGCCAGGGTCGCCATGTGAGACTCGTAGAGGATGGCTATAGACAACTAGCTCTGCCGAGTCGAGCGCTGAAGGGCGTGGTGCGGGTTCGATTCATCAACGAGCAGGGTCTTGATGAAGCTGGGATAGATCAAGATGGAGTTTTCAAAGGTTAGTCTCTATGCCAGGGTCGCCATGTAAGGATGACTCGTAGAGGATGGCTATAGACAACTAGCTCTGCCGAGTCGAGCGCTGAAGGGCGTGGTGCGGGTTCGATTCATCAACGAGCAGGGGCTTGATGAGGCTGGGATAGATCAAGATGGAGTTTTCAAAGGTTAGTCTCTATGCCAGGGTCGCCATGTAAGCATGACTCGTAGAGGATGGGTGTAGACAACTAGCTCTGCCGAGTCGAGCGCTGAAGGGCGTGGTGCGGGTTCGATTCATTAACGAGCAGAGGCTTGAAGCTGGGATAGATCAAGATGGAGTTTTCAAAGGTTAGTCTCTAATTCTCTATGCCAGGGTCGCCATGTAAGGATGACTCGTAGAGGATGGGTGTAGACAACTAGCTCTGCCGAGTTGAAAGCTGAAGGGCGTGGTGCGGGTTCGATTGATTAACGAGCAGGGGCTTGATGAGGCTGGGATAGATCAAGATGGAGTTTTCAAAGGTTAGTCCGCAGGGTCGCCATGTGAGGATGACTCGTAGAGGATGGCTATAGACAACTAGCTCTGCCGAGTCGAGCGCTGAAGGGCGTGGTGCGGGTTCGATTCATCAACGAGCAGGGGCTTGATGAAGCTGGGATAGATCAAGATGGAGTTTTTAAAGGTTAGTCTGTATGCCAAGGTCGCCATGTAAGGATGACTCGTAGAGGATGGCTATAGACAACTAGCTCTGCCGAGTCGAGCGCTGAAGGGCGTGGTGCGGGTTCGATTCATCAACGAGCAGGGGCTTGAAGCTGGGATAGATCAAGATGGAGTTTTCAAAGGTTAGTCTGTACGCCAGGGTCGCCATGTGAGGATGACTCGTAGAGGGTGGCTATAGACAACTAGCTCTGCCGAGTCGAGCGCTGATGGGCGTGGTGCAGATTCGATTCATTAACGAGCAGAGGCTTGAAGCTGGGATAGATCAAGATGGAGTTTTCAAAGGTTAGTCTCTATGCCAGGGTCGCCATGTAAGGATGACTCGTAGAGGATGGCTGTAGACAACTAGCTCTGCCGAGTCGAGCGCTGAAGGGCATGGTGCGGGTTCGATTCATCAACGAGCTTTATGAGGCTGGGATAGATCAAGACGGAGTTTTCAAAGGTTAGTCTGTATGCCAGGGTCGCCATGTAAGGATGACTCGTAGAGGGTGGCTATAGACAACTAGCTCTGCCGAGTCGAGCGCTGAAGGGCATGGTGCGGGTTCGATTCATCAACGAGCTTTATGAGGCTGGGATAGATCAAGATGGAATTTTCAAAGGTTAGTCTGTATGCCAGGGTCGCCATGTGAGGATGACTCGTAGAGGATGGCTATAGACAACTAGCTCTGCCGAGTCGAGCGCTGAAGGGCGTGGTGCGGGTTCGATTCATTAACGAGCAGGGGCTTGAAGCTGGGATAGATCAAGATGGAGTTTTCAAAGGTTAGTCTCTATGCCAGGGTCGCCATGTGAGACTCGTAGAGGATGGCTATAGACAACTAGCTCTGCCGAGTCGAGCGCTGAAGGGCGTGGTGCGGGTTCGA
Organism: Thaumatotibia leucotreta; assembly: GCA_025490895.1. Lineage (NCBI taxonomy): Eukaryota > Metazoa > Arthropoda > Insecta > Lepidoptera > Tortricidae > Thaumatotibia > Thaumatotibia leucotreta. The sequence continues at coordinate 19,270 of JALPQI010007410.1, forward strand.
TTCATCAACGAGCAGGGTCTTGATGAAGCTGGGATAGATCAAGATGGAGTTTTCAAAGGTTAGTCTCTATGCCAGGGTCGCCATGTAAGGATGACTCGTAGAGGATGGCTATAGACAACTAGCTCTGCCGAGTCGAGCGCTGAAGGGCGTGGTGCGGGTTCGATTCATTAACGAGCAGAGGCTTGAAGCTGGAATAGATCAAGATGGAGTTTTCAAAGGTTAGTCTGTACGCCAGGGTCGCCATGTAAGGATGACTCGGAGAGGATGGCTGTAGACAACTAGCTCTGCCGAGTCGAGCGCTGAAGGGCGTGGTGCGGGTTCGATTCATTAACGAGCAGAGGCTTGAAGCTGGGATAGATCAAGATGGAGTTTTCAAAGGTTAGTCTGTATGCCAGGGTCGCCATGTAAGGATGACTCGTAGAGGGTGGCTATAGACAAGTAGCTCTGCCGAGTCGAGCGCTGAAGGGCGTGGTGCGGGTTCGATTCATCAACGAGCAGAGGCTTGAAGCTGGGATAGATCAAGATGGAGTTTTCAAAGGTTAGTCTCTATGCCAGGGTCGCCATGTAAGGATGACTCATAGAGAATGGGTGTAGACAACTAGCTCTGCCGAGTCGAGCGCTGAAGGGCGTGGTGCGGGTTCAATTCATTAACGAGCAGGGGCTTGATGAGGCTGGGATAGATCAAGATGGAGTTTTCAAAGGTTAGTCTGTATGCCAGGCTCGCCATGTGAGGTTTCGTCATGTTATGTTATGTCGAGCGCTGAAAGGCGTGGTGCGGGTTCGATTCATCAACGAGCAGGGGCTTGAAGCTGGGATAGATCAAGATGGAGTTTTCAAAGGTTAGTCTGTATGCCAGGGTCACCATGTGAGACTCGTAGAGGATGGCTATAGACAACTAGCTCTGCCGAGTCGAGCGCTGAAGGGCGTGGTGCGGGTTCGATTCATCAACGAGCAGAGGCTTGAAGCTGGGATAGATCAAGATGGAGTTTTCAAAGGTTAGTCTGTACGCCAGGGTCGCCATGTGAAGATGACTCGTAGAGGGTGGCTATAGACAACTATCTCTGCCGAGTCGAGCGCTGAAGGGCGTGGTGCGGGTTCGATTCATCAACGAGCAGGGGCTTGAAGCTGGGATAGATCAAGATGGAGTTTTCAAAGGTTAGTCTGTACGCCAGGGTCGCCATGTGAGGTTGACTCGTAGAGGATGCCTATAGACAACTAGCTCTGCCGAGTCGAGCGCTGAAGGGCGTGGTGCGGGTTCGATTCATTAACGAGCAGGGGCTTGATGAGGCTGGGATAGATCAAGATGGAGTTTTCAAAGGTTAGTCTATATGCCAGGGTCGCCATGTGAGGATGACTCGTAGAGGATGGCTATAGACAACTAGCTCTGCCGAGTCGATCGCTGAAGGGCGTGGTGCGGGTTCGATTCATCAACGAGCAGAGGCTTGAAGCTGGGATAGATCAAGATGGAGTTTTCAAAGGTTAGTCTGTATGCCAGGGTCGCTATGTAAGGATGACTCGTAGAGGATGGGTGTAGACAACTAGCTCTGCCGAGTCGAGCGCTGAAGGGCGTGGTGCGGGTTCGATTCATCAACGAGCAGGGGCTTGAAGCTGGGATAGATCAAGATGGAGTTTTCAAAGGTTAGTCTGTACGCCAGGGTCGCCATGTAAGGATGACTCGTGGAGGGTGGCTATAGACAACTAGCTCTGCCGAGTCGAGCGCTGAAGGGCGTGGTGCGGGTTCGATTCATTAACGAGCAGGGGCTTGATGAGGCTGGGATAGATCAAGATGGAGTTTTCAAAGGTTAGTCTGTATGCCAGGGTCGCCATGTAAGGTTGACTAGTAGAGGATGGCTATAGACAACTAGCAGCAATGCCGAAGCTCTGAAGGGCATGGTGCGGGTTTGATTCATTAACGAGCAGAGGCTTGAAGCTGGGATAGATCAAGATGGAGTTTTCAAAGGTTAGTCCATTGCAGGGTCGCCATGTAAGGATGACTCGTAGAGGATGGCTATAGACAACTAGCTCTGCCGAGTCGAGCGCTGAAGGGCGTGGTGCGGGTTCGATTCATTAACGAGCAGGGGCTTGATGAGGCTGGGATAGATCAAGATGGAGTTTTCAAAGGTTAGTCTGTATGCCAGGGTCGCCATGTGAGGATGACTCTTAGAGGGTGGCTGTAGACAACTAGCTCTGCCGAGTCGAGCGCTGAAGGGCGTGGTGCGGGTTCGATTCATCAACGAGCAGGGGCTAGATGAGGCTGGGATAGATGAAGGCGGAGTTTTTAAAGGTTAGTCTATGGTAGGGTCGCCATGTGAGGACGACTTTATGTATTAAATGGTGCTCTGCTTATCAACAACTATACAGGCGGGTGTTTATTAAGTTGTGTGGCCGATGAATAGATAGTTCTTTGGAAATGATGTGGAATTTTCAGAACGTTATTTTATTTAAAAATAATAAAAATCGTGAAATTGCTTCCAAACCGATGAAAAATTATAAATTGCACCTGACTGAATTATAAATTGGCCTGACATGCTTTTGGTTGCTTTTGTAATTATTAGGTTTATGTTTTGTTTTCTCTTCCAAATAAGAAGCATTAATTCAAGACTGTGCTGTATGTAATTTAATTTAATTGTGATAAAGTCTAAAATAATAATATTTTCTTCGGTTACCGCGAGGATTACTCATGAAATAAAATTGATAAACTCGCGTAACGCGTGATTACAAAAAAATGAGAATCATATTCCCTAGACCTCAAAATTAAACTAGTCACATAAATGACATAGTTTGTTCATGAACTTGTAGCGATATCTCAGAGGTTCTTAAAATTAGCTTTCTTAATTTTTTAAAGTATTTCCGTTTTTGACGAAATAGAGTTGAAAGAATAAACTGTAAAAAATAAATAAATAAAAAAATTTAAATAAATAAATAACTTGGGACATCTTACACAAATCGACCTAGTCCCATGGTAAGCTCAATTAAGGCTTGTGATGTGGGTACCAGGCGACGATATATATAATAGATAGATACACATAGATACTTAAATACATAAACAACCATGACCAAGGAACAAACATTTGTGATAAATAAATACACAAAGAATGCCCTCGCCGGGATTCGAACCCGGAACCTCCAGCTTCGTAGGCAGGGTCACTACCAACTAGGCTATGGAGGCTGACAAATATAAATGTCTTGGACATATTTAAATTTCAAACTTAAACATAGAAGAAACCTAAGTAAATAGGAAAATTTCATTAATAAAAGTGTTTGCGTGTCCTCTCCTTATAGAATCCTTACATCCCTGGCAACAGCTTACAGAAATGGTAACAGCAAATCAGCAAACATAATGACCAAGGAAAGACTAAACAAACAGAATTGTAATTTTAATCATTATGATTCCACCAGCCCACGAGATGCCATAAAAAATTAAGTTTTTACATGGATCCCATGCTTATTGATGTTTTAAAAACATAGGTTTAGAATGTAGCAAGACGAAAAGAAAACCAGAATACTTTGATCTGTAAAAATATTTTTTTCTTCACAGTCTTACTGGATGACTTGAAATTATAGAAAAAAATGGTTAATTTCATCAAGGAGTGGAAATCCAAAACCTCAAATATTTTTAACCATCTTGTTGTATGGAAGTTTTTTTGCATTAATGTATTAATTTATTATTTAAACAATTGGAAAAATGAAATTTTTGTGCAGTTGTGTAATTGGGTCAAAACATATGTACCCAAAAGAAAAAAAGAAACCGTCCAACACTCTTGTCCAGACATTGGGTTTAACATTTGACGAAAATCTTACCATAAACCGTATCTTAAATTCTATTAATGGTGTCGTAAATAGCCGTTACGTGTAAATAGCCTAAGGACATCCAATCATTAAAAATAATAATCACGCCTCTGAATCAATTCTCATTTTTAGGGTTCCGTAGCCAAAATGGCAAAAACGGAACCCTTATAGATTCGTCATGTCCGTCTGTCCGTCTGTCCGTCTGTCCGTCTGTCACAGCCGATTTACTCGGAAACTATAAATGCTACAGTAACGAAATTTGGAAAGGATATGTGTTGTACGAACCGCTACTGGATTATGATACTAAATTGTAAAAAAAACCATTGGGGTGGGGGCCCTCCATACATGTAACTGAGGGAGGGAAAAATTTTTTTAGTTGTTTATAAGCGTGTGGGGTATTAATAGAAAGGTCTTTGAAAATGATACCAAGGTTTATAAATCTCATTTTTATTTAAGCAATTCGTTTTCGAGATATCAGCTCTCAAAGTCTGAAAAATGTGTCCCCCCCCCCTCTAATTTTTAAACTAAGCGATATAAAATTCTAAAAAAAATATATGTTATGCACAATAATAAACTCTATCAACGATTTTTGGTTTGATTAAATTATCTCCTATAGTTTTTGAGGTAGGTTGATTTAACTGTATTTTTTTAATAATAAATTGATAATGGTACGGAACCCTTCGCGCGCGAGTCCGACTCGCACTTGGCCGGTTTTTTGTAATCACCCGTTATATTAAAACTAATTTTAACTTCATTCCGACGTCTGCGGATGACACACCACGAACCCTGTAAAGTGTTCGAAACGTCGGAATGAAGTTAATAGTATTTTATGCAATAGTGGTATTATGAGGGGTCAAAAACTAATAATACAACGTTGCATACTATACTTTTTCTACGACTAAGTGGCATAGCATACACAGAACAAATAAAATATCATACATTACTGAACGCCACACATCTATTCCTGTCACCAATAAACACCTAGTACGTATTGTATATAAACAAACTAAAATAATATTGTTAGCTCATACATACCTGCACTCCCAAAAGGAGCAGGCAGAACATTAGAAATTAATAATAATAATGAAACAAATCACATTTTTTAGGCACTGCACATTGGCTCAAACTATATGCGAATCGACTTCGATAATCGAATCAAACCTATACAGAACCGGGGGCCGTCCACGAATTTCGAAATTCGCAAAAGTCGAACATCCGTTTCTGTCACTCTAATAATAATCTTGTTGAAGTGACAGAGACAAATGATCGAAACTCAATTTCGAAGTTCGCGGTAGGACTTTCAACTGCTAGCAGAAAGCGGGAAGGTTTTTTTTAATGCAGCTGTCATTGTCTATGGATAAGTTTGCTTTTAAAACCGCGCTTAGTTGCCAGAGTTAAAAATAAGTAATTTTGCATAATATGGAGTTTGTAATTGGTACAAAAATATATTATATCACATTAATAATTTAAAAAAACAAAACATTTCTTTTAAAATTCTATTTTAACCTTATATTTTTTTAATTTATAATTATTGTAATAAATAATCTGGTACTAATGTTGGTAGCCGTGTAAAAAGTTCGAAGATCGGAACAAATTCAATATGGCGTCTATCATAGGTGTGATGTGGCAGTCTGTGGTAGCACGCAGTGCGTTTTTGAGTCTGTTCGGAAAGTGACGACCTCTGGCAGCGAGAGACGCCCATATATCTCGCGTGCCTTCTCTTATCGAACAACGCTGCGACATTACGATACCGGCTGACAGTGCGTTTTTGAGAAATAGACTATAGACTTTTGACAGATGTAATTATGTATATCTTTACAATAGTGTGCGTAGCTATGTAACTAGCAAAAAAAAGGTCAGGAGTAGAAAAAATTAGTTAATATACGCGAGTTTATCCGTTTTCATAGTTTTATTTCTAGAATAATAGTTAAAGCGAAACATTGTTTTCTAATTAACATTTTCATTCCAGAGTTCTTGGAGGAGACAATAAAGCGCGTGTTCGACCCATCATTGAATCTCTTCCGAGTGACGAGCGAGGAACGTCTATACCCGTCTCCGACCTCGTGTCTTCAGGACAACCATCTGCAACTCTTCGAGTTTATAGGCCGGATGCTCGGGAAAGCCGTTTACGAGGTATGACGTATAACAGAAACACTGAACTTTTTTACCCTAAGGAGGGACCTATCCGAAGGTATAATACGACGAATTAATCAGTCACTGACCGCAATCTTTGATTTCTGATTGTTTAAGAGAAAGGACCAGGGGTAACTTAGTAAGGAGATTGGACCCAAAGCCAACACAGCTGGGGCATTCCACGAGAATATCGCTTACGTGACGCTTATATCTATGGCAGCTACGTTAAATAAATGCTCAAAGTTAGAAAAAACTGTGTGAACGTGTAAATCCCGAAATACTACCACACTAGAACTCGGGCTCCTATCATTTTTAGAAGTACAAAAAGAATCGCGTTCGGTAAGCGACATTCTCGTGGAATGCTCCAGCTGAAAGTTATGTCATGGGTAAATCCAAAAGACTGTAACGAGAGTTACCAATTCTTTTGTATGTTCTCATATTAATTAAGTACATTTAAGGGTCCACATACACAGGGCTAGGCTAGACGTACGGAAACTCAACTTTGATTAATTAATTTTAAAACATACGAAATAATTGGTAACTTTCGTTACAGTCTTGTGGATTTACCCTCATTAAAAAGGTCTACAAATTTACTTCATTTTGTTCTATACGCAGAAAATTGGATACCATTGCACAACCCAGATAAACAATATGTGGCCTACCCTCCAAAATGTTAAATACCCTAGCCACAGATTCTTCATAGTTCGTATTTACTCTGAATGAAAATATGAATATCGTCGGGGATAGTGTAATACCGCGTAACTACCAAAACAGATAGAGTTCAAATATCAAACAATTGACACTCAAATTGAGCCTAATTGAATTTGTTAGTTACGCAATATTGCACTATCCCCGACGATATCTCAGTTCTGCAATGGAATTCGATTTTGTACAGTCACGTCTAATAATATACATTTTGTCAGCCTCCGTAGGCTAGATGGTAGTGAAGCATGCCTACGAAGCTGGAGGTTCCGGGTTCGAATCCCGGCGAGGGCATTATTTGTGTATTTATCACAAATATTATTTTGTTCCTTGGTCATGGCTGTCTATGTATTTAAGTATCTATATGTATCTATCTATTTTATATATCGACGCCTGGTACCCACAACACAAGCCTTAATTGGGCTTACCGTGGGACTAGGTCGATTTGTGTAAGATGTTCCAAGATATCAAGATATTACGTTTCGGAACGTATGTCAAGGGCATAAGGATCAAAATCGTATACATATTATTAGAGCCGACCGTACCCATATAATTAAATGAAGTAGATTTAAAGACCTATTTAATAGCCCAACTCTCAAGTTTGTTAGCATGGGGTCCATTTTGACGCATGGTTATTTACAAAGAATATCTTACTTACTTGACAAACTATAGACATATTTTTTTCCCGATTACTCTATTAGTTTGAGTAGATTGTTCCTGCAACTCAGTGGCAATGTTCATGCGATGATTTGTCCTACCTAGGCTAGGTTTTCATCAATTATTAACATTTCTAATTTCTATACTGTGACATGATAATTAATAATAAAACTGTTGCTTTCTTCCAGGGCATTGTGGTAGACGTTCCATTCGCATCGTTTTTCCTAAGCCAAGTTTTGGGACAGACCAATCAAGCGCTATACAGCTGGATAGACGAGTTACCGTCTCTCGATCGAGACTTGTATCGCAGTCTCACTTACATCAAACACTTCCAGGTATGATTATTTATAAGTATAGGTAGGTTTATTTTTACTAAAATTTTACTCGAGAAAACCTCAAACGGAGTTCATTCCATAGCAGAGCTAAATGTAAATCACGGTTGATAAAAAACCTAATCGAGTTCCATAACATCATAACCATCTCCTAGTTAATTTCAGGACTAAACACTTTCTTATCCTCCTCATCTTTTGCATCGAAATATTTACAATTGCTGTCTCAAAATACTAACTATATATAGTTCATAAAACCAACGTATAGATCGGTCTTCTAACGACGTTTGACAGGCCGATAAAAAAGTGAAAACTCCCTTACTAAATAATTTATCTATCGATTTACCGATAACTGGTGGTTTGGTGCAATGGATAATGCTTAGAGTCATCATCATGTCATCAGCTTCTATATCAGTAGTAATTCCGGACATAGACCTCTCCTATTTTCATTACCTATTGCGTTTACCTATGCGTGTTAACTATGATGATACTGCAACCCACAATCAATCTTCAATAACTAAATTAATGCTGAGTGACATTTCAATACCTTAGTCTACTTTTACGACGCCCACGGGAAGGATTAGGGGGGTAACAAATGTATTCTTATTGCCGACATTACACGGCATGTGTTGAAAGAAATTACTGAAATGCAATATTTCCAGGGCGACATTTCCACATTAGAGCTGACGTTTTCCGTGGACGAGGAGCGATTAGGCGAAATCGTCACTCATGAGCTGGTCCCTGGCGGGAAGGCCATTCCTGTCACCAATGAAAACAAGTAAGCACATCACTATGACTAGCGTTGAAAATTTCCGGATTAAATCCCGATTCTTTCCAAACAGCTTGTTTTTTTCCGGATTTTTTCGAAAAAATCAATGAAAGTTTCCACTATAATTTTCCACTCTAAACCAATGAAACCAATGCGAATTAGACCTAATTTTCACATTTACCAGGATAACGCGATGTCATCGAAGAAAAGTCAATTGAAATAGATGGCAAGGAGTGACAGTGACATTGATTACTTCTGTAAAACCCCGAAAAAAACGGAAAAAAAAACAAAATTTTCATATATTCCCGAAAAAAAAAATTTATTTTTTCCGACAATTTCAACGCTAACTATGACTGCGGATTAATATTTTTATGTTATTCTGCTCCGTCGCCCAGGTGGTGAAGAAGTAAACTAAAAACTTTCTAACACGTTTTACTAAATATTGTACTATTGTCCAGGGCAGTCACTAGTATCATAAATAATCGTATTAGGTCTTTTTTTGTATACGTAAACAGTAACTACGCATGCGAATGGTCGAGAAAAAATATCAGAATCGTATATTATCTTGACCACAAGCATTGGCCAAAATATAAAAAAAATCCCCGTTGATAATAAGGTGCTCAATTAAATTTGTTTAAAAATTAAAATTGTGTAAAAGTGACGAAAAATGTCATGAGAACTTATGTTTGTGTAAAAATGTGTATTCAAACTTTACAACGAATACAATACAAGATATATGACATTTATTGGAAAATAAATTAGTTATCTAGTGTTTGTGGCTAAATCAACGTTTTTCTGTCTGTTATTGTCATAGTTACGGTCGCCTGAGTCATGCTCGTTTTATGCAAATTTATGCTACTTAGTTTATGTAAACATGCATAATAGTCCATGCATCAAGAAAAGAGTTTATGAAAATACCAGAAAAATGCATGTTTGCTTACTTTAAGTATCATAATTATGCATCAAAAGAGCGTGACTCAGGCGACCGTAACCATGGTAATATCAGACAGAAAAAACTTGATTCACCCTTGTACAATATAATGCGAAATAATGTTATGTGACTATTCATACATGGAACCGAAACATTCAACCTTAGCGGATACCCAAGCTAATACATTTTAATTGTTACAGGATTAATTACATACATTTGATGGCCCATTTCCGAATGCACACGCAAATAAAAGACCAGACCAACGCTTTCATCAAGGGTTTTAGGACAATTATAAACCCAGAATGGCTGTCCCTGTTTTCTACTCCTGAGGTAAGTGTTTATTATTTCGAAAATAAACAGACTTCGAGGCGATTATAAATAGTTTTTTTCTAATCGTCGACTGTAATGTTTGAATTCAGATTACGTACTTATACAAAATTATAATCATATACATTTACATCGAGTTTTCAAATCAACTATAATAAACTCATTATACAAACTGTAATAAATTTGAGAAAACGCGTTCCAACAAAAAAGACATCAACGAGCGATCACCTCAGGATCTGCACTTCGTTTCAGCGTATTTATTTCATTATTTATATTTGGTTACTTATATTTATTTACTTGTAGAAAAAAAATTGTTATATCAATCAAGCTTTTCAATCTCGTAATACTATCATGCTTTCATATTAGGGTGGTCCTTATAATAGTTTTATAATTTTGTAGTCTTAAAATTCGTATGATGGTAGCGACCTCTATTTTTTGTTTAAAAAAATGTGAACAGTCTCAAACATGTTTTACATATCAAATAATTAAATGAGAGGGTGTCCTCACAAATGGCAAAAGAGCGCCTTTATTGGCTCAAACTCCTTACAAAATAAAAAATTCGGACCACCCTATTTCACATCGATTTTATTGTTGTATTTCAGCTCCAACGGCTAATAAGCGGCGACAACGTGCCCCTAGACCTGCGCGACTTGCGGCGCCACACGCAGTACTACGGCGGCTTCCACGACTCCCACCGCGTTGTCTGCTGGCTGTGGGACGTACTGCAGCGCGACTTCACGGAAAACGAGCGCGCCATGTTCCTCAAAGTAACTAGCAGTACTACCATTGATTTAAGCTCGTAACTTGAGCATGAGATAATGAACTGTTGAGGGACTGATTAGCGCTATTTGACGTTTATGAATAACGTTTTTTGACATCCGTCTCTGAAGGACCCTTCAACAGTCCTCTAACTTTTTATGAATACGGCTGTTAGAATATATAAGTGGATCCCCAAACAGCTCAAAAAAATGGCCCCAAAAAATGGGCTGCAGAAGTAAATATTGCGGTCCTTTTGCTCCGCTATTCAGTTCTGACAGTGGACATTTGGTATAGCATCATTATTCCTTAAACATAAAAAGTTTCTACTATTTTGCGGTGTTGTTCGCAAATTTGACACTTATTGCTCACTTCACAAAGTTTTTTATTCTTTGAGTTGTTTTTATTATAGTTTATTGTAAGTGAGCGTTATTAGCTTCAACTGAAACATGATAGAAATGACTTTTAGTGCCACTTTTCTTGGTTTTTTTGTTTGGCTCTGTGCGTCGATTTATTATTTAATGTCATTGAGTACTACGGCGGCTTCCACGATTCCCACCGCGTCGTCTGCTGGCTGTGGGACTGTAGCGCGACTTCACGGAGAACGAGCGCGCCATGTTCCTCAAAGTAACTCAAAAAAATACCCTTTAGTACCGTTTGGTAGCCAGCTTCGAAATGGGAATTAAATCCCAATAGGTAAGTGATTTTAAATCGGGACTTATCATGACCGCTTTGTAACCAGATTTGTACCTAATCTGGTTACAAGATGGGACAGTTATTCCCATTTCATAGCTGGCTATCAGGCGGGAAGCCATATTTTCCTTTTGGCAGCCAGCTACCATATCTGGCTACCAAATCGTATTAAAAGAAATATACAAGGTCAACAAAAATATAAGTGCCATTGCCTGTGGAGTTTTGAAGGTTCAGAAGAGTCGACAACATTTTGTAATCGTTTTAAAATACTGATTTCTCTTATTCTGTGTCCGAAAACCTCACCGGCGACGGAAATGCATTTATTTTTGGTCACCGTGTACAGTCAAGTGCAAAAATAAGTATCGAAAGAATCCGCTCATAAATATGTTACGACGTTCTTATTACACAGAATTAGAGTGCACTGGGACATATTTTTGAACATTTTTGTGTACGCCTTATTTTGTTTTTGACTGTACCACGTCGTCTGCTGGCTGTGGGACTGTAGCGCGACTTGACGGAGAACGAGCTATGTTCCTCAAAGTAACTAGCAGTACTACGGCGGCTCCCACGACTCGCACCGCGTCGTCTGCAGGCTGTGGGACTGTAGCGCGACTTCACGGAGAACGAGCCATGTTCCTCAAAGTAACTAGCAGTACTACGGCGGCTCCCACGACTCGCACCGCGTCGTCTGCTGGCTGTGGGACTGTAGCGCGACTTCACGGAGAACGAGCCATGTTCCTCAAAGTAACTAGCAGTACTACGGCGGCTCCCACGACTCCCACCGCGTCGTCTGCTGGCTGTGGGACTGTAGCGCGACTTCACGGAGAACGAGCCATGTTCCTCAAAGTAACTAGCAGTACTACGGCGGCTCCCACGACTCGCACCGCGTCGTCTGCAGGCTGTGGGACTGTAGCGCGACTTCACGGAGAACGAGCCATGTTCCTCAAAGTAACTAGCAGTACTACGGCGGCTCCCACGACTCGCACCGCGTCGTCTGCTGGCTGTGGGACTGTAGCGCGACTTCACGGAGAACGAGCCATGTTCCTCAAAGTAACTAGCAGTACTACGGCGGCTCCCACGACTCCCACCGCGTCGTCTGCTGGCTGTGGGACTGTAGCGCGACTTCACGGAGAACGAGCCATGTTCCTCAAAGTAACTAGCAGTACTACGGCGGCTCCCACGACTCGCACCGCGTCGTCTGCTGGCTGTGGGACTGTAGCGCGACTTCACGGAGAACGAGCCATGTTCCTCAAAGTAACTAGCAGTACTACGGCGGCTCCCACGACTCGCACCGCGTCGTCTGCAGGCTGTGGGACTGTAGCGCGACTTCACGGAGAACGAGCCATGTTCCTCAAAGTAACTAGCAGTACTACGGCGGCTCCCACGACTCGCACCGCGTCGTCTGCTGGCTGTGGGACTGTAGCGCGACTTCACGGAGAACGAGCCATGTTCCTCAAAGTAACTAGCAGTACTACGGCGGCTCCCACGACTCCCACCGCGTCGTCTGCTGGCTGTGGGACTGTAGCGCGACTTCACGGAGAACGAGCCATGTTCCTCAAAGTAACTAGCAGTACTACGGCGGCTCCCACGACTCGCACCGCGTCGTCTGCAGGCTGTGGGACTGTAGCGCGACTTCACGGAGAACGAGCCATGTTCCTCAAAGTAACTAGCAGTACTACGGCGGCTCCCACGACTCGCACCGCGTCGTCTGCTGGCTGTGGGACTGTAGCGCGACTTCACGGAGAACGAGCCATGTTCCTCAAAGTAACTAGCAGTACTACGGCGGCTCCCACGACTCCCACCGCGTCGTCTGCTGGCTGTGGGACTGTAGCGCGACTTCACGGAGAACGAGCCATGTTCCTCAAAGTAACTAGCAGTACTACGGCGGCTCCCACGACTCGCACCGCGTCGTCTGCTGGCTGTGGGACTGTAGCGCGACTTCACGGAGAACGAGCCATGTTCCTCAAAGTAACTAGCAGTACTACGGCGGCTCCCACGACTCGCACCGCGTCGTCTGCTGGCTGTGGGACTGTAGCGCGACTTCACGGAGAACGAGCCATGTTCCTCAAAGTAACTAGCAGTACTACGGCGGCTCCCACGACTCGCACCGCGTCGTCTGCAGGCTGTGGGACTGTAGCGCGACTTCACGGAGAACGAGCCATGTTCCTCAAAGTAACTAGCAGTACTACGGCGGCTCCCACGACTCGCACCGCGTCGTCTGCTGGCTGTGGGACTGTAGCGCGACTTCACGGAGAACGAGCCATGTTCCTCAAAGTAACTAGCAGTACTACGGCGGCTTCCACGACTCGCACTAGTAACTCAAAAAAATGTCCTTTAGTACCGTTGGTAGCCAAAGTTTCGTAACCAGTTTCGAAATGGGAATATAATCCCAATAGGTAAGTGGTTTTAAATCGGGACTTATCATGACCGATTTGTAACCAGGTTTGTACCTAATCTGGTTACAAGATGGGGCAGTTATTCCCATTTCATAGCTGGCTATCAGGCGGGAAACCATATTTCCCATTTGGTAGCCAGATATGGTAGCTGCTAAAGGAAAAATACAAGGTTACAAAAAATTTAAGTGCCATTGCCTGTGGAGTTTTGGAACACAGCTTCTAGAAGGTTTTTGGAAGTTTCAGAAGAGTCGACAACATTTTGTAATCGTTTTAAAATACTGATTACTCTTATTTTGTGTCCAAAAACCTCACCGGCGACGAAAATGCATTTATTTTTTGGTCACCTTGTCGGTACAAGGTCGTGTAATGGCTGTGGGACGTACTGTAGCGCGACTTCACGGAGAACGAGCGCGCCATGTTCCTCAAAGTAACTAGCAGTACTACGGCGGCTCCCACGACTCGCACCGCGTCGTCTGCTGGCTGTGGGACTGTAGCGCGACTTCACGGAGAACGAGCCATGTTCCTCAAAGTAACTAGCAGTACTACGGCGGCTTCCACGATTCCCACCGCGTCGTCTGCTGGCTGTGGGACTGTAGCGCGACTTCACGGAGAACGAGCGCGCCATGTTCCTCAAAGTAACTCAAAAAAATACCCTTTAGTACCGTTTGGTAGCCAGCTTCGAAATGGGAATTAAATCCCAATAGGTAAGTGATTTTAAATCGGGACTTATCATGACCGCTTTGTAACCAGATTTGTACCTAATCTGGTTACAAGATGGGACAGTTATTCCCATTTCATAGCTGGCTATCAGGCGGGAAGCCATATTTTCCTTTTGGCAGCCAGCTACCATATCTGGCTACCAAATCGTATTAAAAGAAATATACAAGGTCAACAAAAATATAAGTGCCATTGCCTGTGGAGTTTTGAAGGTTCAGAAGAGTCGACAACATTTTGTAATCGTTTTAAAATACTGATTTCTCTTATTCTGTGTCCGAAAACCTCACCGGCGACGGAAATGCATTTATTTTTGGTCACCGTGTACAGTCAAGTGCAAAAATAAGTATCGAAAGAATCCGCTCATAAATATGTTACGACGTTCTTATTACACAGAATTAGAGTGCACTGGGACATATTTTTGAACATTTTTGTGTACGCCTTATTTTGTTTTTGACTGTACCACGTCGTCTGCTGGCTGTGGGACTGTAGCGCGACTTGACGGAGAACGAGCTATGTTCCTCAAAGTAACTAGCAGTACTACGGCGGCTCCCACGACTCGCACCGCGTCGTCTGCAGGCTGTGGGACTGTAGCGCGACTTCACGGAGAACGAGCCATGTTCCTCAAAGTAACTAGCAGTACTACGGCGGCTCCCACGACTCGCACCGCGTCGTCTGCTGGCTGTGGGACTGTAGCGCGACTTCACGGAGAACGAGCCATGTTCCTCAAAGTAACTAGCAGTACTACGGCGGCTCCCACGACTCCCACCGCGTCGTCTGCTGGCTGTGGGACTGTAGCGCGACTTCACGGAGAACGAGCCATGTTCCTCAAAGTAACTAGCAGTACTACGGCGGCTCCCACGACTCGCACCGCGTCGTCTGCTGGCTGTGGGACTGTAGCGCGACTTCACGGAGAACGAGCCATGTTCCTCAAAGTAACTAGCAGTACTACGGCGGCTCCCACGACTCGCACCGCGTCGTCTGCTGGCTGTGGGACTGTAGCGCGACTTCACGGAGAACGAGCCATGTTCCTCAAAGTAACTAGCAGTACTACGGCGGCTCCCACGACTCGCACCGCGTCGTCTGCAGGCTGTGGGACTGTAGCGCGACTTCACGGAGAACGAGCCATGTTCCTCAAAGTAACTAGCAGTACTACGGCGGCTCCCACGACTCGCACCGCGTCGTCTGCTGGCTGTGGGACTGTAGCGCGACTTCACGGAGAACGAGCCATGTTCCTCAAAGTAACTAGCAGTACTACGGCGGCTTCCACGACTCGCACTAGTAACTCAAAAAAATGTCCTTTAGTACCGTTGGTAGCCAAAGTTTCGTAACCAGTTTCGAAATGGGAATATAATCCCAATAGGTAAGTGGTTTTAAATCGGGACTTATCATGACCGATTTGTAACCAGGTTTGTACCTAATCTGGTTACAAGATGGGGCAGTTATTCCCATTTCATAGCTGGCTATCAGGCGGGAAACCATATTTCCCATTTGGTAGCCAGATATGGTAGCTGCTAAAGGAAAAATACAAGGTTACAAAAAATTTAAGTGCCATTGCCTGTGGAGTTTTGGAACACAGCTTCTAGAAGGTTTTTGGAAGTTTCAGAAGAGTCGACAACATTTTGTAATCGTTTTAAAATACTGATTACTCTTATTTTGTGTCCAAAAACCTCACCGGCGACGAAAATGCATTTATTTTTTGGTCACCTTGTCGGTACAAGGTCGTGTAATGGCTGTGGGACGTACTGTAGCGCGACTTCACGGAGAACGAGCGCGCCATGTTCCTCAAAGTAACTAGCAGTACTACGGCGGCTCCCACGACTCGCACCGCGTCGTCTGCTGGCTGTGGGACTGTAGCGCGACTTCACGGAGAACGAGCCATGTTCCTCAAAGTAACTAGCAGTACTACGGCGGCTCCCACGACTCGCACCGCGTCGTCTGCTGGCTGTGGGACTGTAGCGCGACTTCACGGAGAACGAGCCATGTTCCTCAAAGTAACTAGCAGTACTACGGCGGCTCCCACGACTCGCACCGCGTCGTCTGCTGGCTGTGGGACTGTAGCGCGACTTCACGGAGAACGAGCGCGCCATGTTCCTCAAAGTAACTAAAAAAAAAACCCTTTAGGACCGTTTGGTAGCCACCAACCAGCTTCGAAATGGGAATAAAATCCCAAAAGGTAAGTGGTTTTAAATCGGGACTTATCATGACCGATTTGTAACCAGGTTTGTACCTAATCTGGTTACAAGATGGGACAGTAATTCCCATTTCATAGCTGGCTACCAGGCGGGAAACCATATTTCCCATTTGGCAGTCAGCTACCATATCTGGCTACCAAATGGTATTAAAAGAAATACACAAGGTCAACAAAAATATAAGTGCCATTGCCTGTGGAGTTTTGAAGGTTCAGAAGAGTCGACAACATTTTGTAATCGTTTTAAAATACTCGGTTACTCTTATTCTGTGTCCAAAAACCTCACCAACGACGAAAATGAATTTATTTTTTGGTCACCTTGTCGGCACAAGGTCGTGTGATGGCTATGGGACGTGCTACGTGCTCCTCAAAGTAACTAGCAGTACTACGGCGGCTCCCACGACTCGCACCGCGTCGTCTGCTGGCTGTGGGACTGTAGCGCGACTTCACGGAGAACGAGCCATGTTCCTCAAAGTAACTAGCAGTACTACGGCGGCTCCCACGACTCGCACCGCGTCGTCTGCTGGCTGTGGGACTGTAGCGCGACTTCACGGAGAACGAGCCATGTTCCTCAAAGTAACTAGCAGTACTACGGCGGCTCCCACGACTCCCACCGCGTCGTCTGCTGGCTGTGGGACTGTAGCGCGACTTCACGTAGAACGAGCCATGTTCCTCAAAGTAACTAGCAGTACTACGGCGGCTCCCACGACTCGCACCGCGTCGTCTGCTGGCTGTGGGACTGTAGCGCGACTTCACGGAGAACGAGCCATGTTCCTCAAAGTAACTAGCAGTACTACGGCGGCTCCCACGACTCGCACCGCGTCGTCTGCTGGCTGTGGGACTGTAGCGCGACTTCACGTAGAACGAGCCATGTTCCTCAAAGTAACTAGCAGTACTACGGCGGCTCCCACGACTCGCACCGCGTCGTCTGCTGGCTGTGGGACTGTAGCGCGACTTCACGGAGAACGAGCCATGTTCCTCAAAGTAACTAGCAGTACTACGGCGGCTCCCACGACTCGCACCGCGTCGTCTGCTGGCTGTGGGACTGTAGCGCGACTTCACGGAGAACGAGCCATGTTCCTCAAAGTAACTAGCAGTACTACGGCGGCTCCCACGACTCGCACCGCGTCGTCTGCTGGCTGTGGGACTGTAGCGCGACTTCACGGAGAACGAGCGCGCCATGTTCCTCAAAGTAACTAAAAAAAAAACCCTTTAGGACCGTTTGGTAGCCACCAACCAGCTTCGAAATGGGAATAAAATCCCAAAAGGTAAGTGGTTTTAAATCGGGACTTATCATGACCGATTTGTAACCAGGTTTGTACCTAATCTGGTTACAAGATGGGACAGTAATTCCCATTTCATAGCTGGCTACCAGGCGGGAAACCATATTTCCCATTTGGCAGTCAGCTACCATATCTGGCTACCAAATGGTATTAAAAGAAATACACAAGGTCAACAAAAATATAAGTGCCATTGCCTGTGGAGTTTTGAAGGTTCAGAAGAGTCGACAACATTTTGTAATCGTTTTAAAATACTCGGTTACTCTTATTCTGTGTCCAAAAACCTCACCAACGACGAAAATGAATTTATTTTTTGGTCACCTTGTCGGCACAAGGTCGTGTGATGGCTATGGGACGTGCTACGTGCTCCTCAAAGTAACTAGCAGTACTACGGCGGCTCCCACGACTCGCACCGCGTCGTCTGCTGGCTGTGGGACTGTAGCGCGACTTCACGGAGAACGAGCCATGTTCCTCAAAGTAACTAGCAGTACTACGGCGGCTCCCACGACTCGCACCGCGTCGTCTGCTGGCTGTGGGACTGTAGCGCGACTTCACGGAGAACGAGCCATGTTCCTCAAAGTAACTAGCAGTACTACGGCGGCTCCCACGACTCGCACCGCGTCGTCTGCTGGCTGTGGGACTGTAGCGCGACTTCACGGAGAACGAGCCATGTTCCTCAAAGTAACTAGCAGTACTACGGCGGCTCCCACGACTCGCGCCGCGTCGTCTGCTGGCTGTGGGACTGTAGCGCGACTTCACGGAGAACGAGCGCGCCATGTTCCTCAAAGTAACTAGCAGTACTACGGCGGCTCCCACGACTCGCACCGCGTCGTCTGCTGGCTGTGGGACTGTAGCGCGACTTCACGGAGAACGAGCCATGTTCCTCAAAGTAACTAGCAGTACTACGGCGGCTCCCACGACTCCCACCGCGTCGTCTGCTGGCTGTGGGACTGTAGCGCGACTTCACGGAGAACGAGCCATGTTCCTCAAAGTAACTAGCAGTACTACGGCGGCTCCCACGACTCGCACCGCGTCGTCTGCTGGCTGTGGGACTGTAGCGCGACTTCACGGAGAACGAGCCATGTTCCTCAAAGTAACTAGCAGTACTACGGCGGCTCCCACGACTCCCACCGCGTCGTCTGCTGGCTGTGGGACTGTAGCGCGACTTCACGGAGAACGAGCCATGTTCCTCAAAGTAACTAGCAGTACTACGGCGGCTCCCACGACTCGCACCGCGTCGTCTGCTGGCTGTGGGACTGTAGCGCGACTTCACGGAGAACGAGCCATGTTCCTCAAAGTAACTAGCAGTACTACGGCGGCTCCCACGACTCGCGCCGCGTCGTCTGCTGGCTGTGGGTGCTGCAGCGCGACTTCACGGAGAACGAGCCATGTTCCTCAAAGTAACTAGCAGTACTACGGCGGCTCCCACGACTCGCACCGCGTCGTCTGCTGGCTGTGGGACTGTAGCGCGACTTCACGGAGAACGAGCCATGTTCCTCAAAGTAACTAGCAGTACTACGGCGGCTCCCACGACTCGCACCGCGTCGTCTGCTGGCTGTGGGACTGTAGCGCGACTTCACGGAGAACGAGCCATGTTCCTCAAAGTAACTAGCAGTACTACGGCGGCTCCCACGACTCGCACCGCGTCGTCTGCTGGCTGTGGGACTGTAGCGCGACTTCACGGAGAACGAGCCATGTTCCTCAAAGTAACTAGCAGTACTACGGCGGCTCCCACGACTCGCACCGCGTCGTCTGCTGGCTGTGGGACTGTAGCGCGACTTCACGGAGAACGAGCCATGTTCCTCAAAGTAACTAGCAGTACTACGGCGGCTCCCACGACTCGCACCGCGTCGTCTGCTGGCTGTGGGACTGTAGCGCGACTTCACGGAGAACGAGCCATGTTCCTCAAAGTAACTAGCAGTACTACGGCGGCTCCCACGACTCGCACCGCGTCGTCTGCTGGCTGTGGGACTGTAGCGCGACTTCACGGAGAACGAGCCATGTTCCTCAAAGTAACTAGCAGTACTACGGCGGCTCCCACGACTCGCACCGCGTCGTCTGCTGGCTGTGGGACTGTAGCGCGACTTCACGGAGAACGAGCCATGTTCCTCAAAGTAACTAGCAGTACTACGGCGGCTCCCACGACTCGCACCGCGTCGTCTGCTGGCTGTGGGACTGTAGCGCGACTTCACGGAGAACGAGCGCGCCATGTTCCTCAAAGTAACTAGCAGTACTACGGCGGCTCCCACGACTCGCACCGCGTCGTCTGCTGGCTGTGGGACTGTAGCGCGACTTCACGGAGAACGAGCCATGTTCCTCAAAGTAACTAGCAGTACTACGGCGGGTCCCACGACTCGCACCGCGTCGTCTGCTGGCTGTGGGACTGTAGCGCGACTTCACGGAGAACGAGCCATGTTCCTCAAAGTAACTAGCAGTACTACGGCGGCTCCCACGACTCGCACCGCGTCGTCTGCTGGCTGTGGGACTGTAGCGCGACTTCACGGAGAACGAGCCATGTTCCTCAAAGTAACTAGCAGTACTACGGCGGCTCCCACGACTCGCACCGCGTCGTCTGCTGGCTGTGGGACTGTAGCGCGACTTCACGGAGAACGAGCCATGTTTCTCAAAGTAACTAGCAGTACTACGGCGGCTCCCACGACTCGCACCGCGTCGTCTGCTGGCTGTGGGACTGTAGCGCGACTTCACGGAGAACGAGCCATGTTCCTCAAAGTAACTAGCAGTACTACGGCGGCTCCCACGACTCGCACCGCGTCGTCTGCAGGCTGTGGGACTGTAGCGCGACTTCACGGAGAACGAGCCATGTTCCTCAAAGTAACTAGCAGTACTACGGCGGCTCCCACGACTCGCACCGCGTCGTCTGCTGGCTGTGGGACTGTAGCGCGACTTCACGGAGAACGAGCCATGTTCCTCAAAGTAACTAGCAGTACTACGGCGGCTCCCACGACTCGCACCGCGTCGTCTGCTGGTTGTGGGACTGTAGCGCGACTTCACGGAGAACGAGCCATGTTCCTCAAAGCAGGGATCGGAACCGTTCTTCATTAACCATTTGATATTGTTCTTTAACAGTTATAAATTCCGTTCGTATTAGTAACTGTTAAATACGGTAACGGTTTTGTAAATGAACACAATATTTCTGGTTCACAATATTCAAGATGAACGGAAAAATTTCGTTCTTTCACATAACGGTTTTGACAAGAACATTATATGATTTATATGAAAGAACAAAACTTTTCTGGTTACCGTTACTACAGATGAACGAAAAATAAAGTTCCGTGAACCATTATTAAACTGTTCGCGATGACGTAAACATGCCGCCACTCGCTCTCTCTTTTCCACACGAATATAGTTCGTATTTTTATTTCATTTGATTAGCCATTTAGGTTTGACGTGTGATATTGGCCGCATGATGAAAAAGGTTTAAATTGAATTAAGTGAAAGGATGCAATATGTGCTAGCAATTCTGGCGCCTCCTAGCGCCGTCGACGGGAACTTGCCTGGAAATTGGTTACCTGACAACGAGTTGTTGTCTGAGATGTCAATGTTTTTTCCGACATAATGTTCAATATTTAATTATCATTCAAATTAAGTTTTGAGTATTAAGTTATACATAAATATGTTTATAATGGTAAGTTTGTGAACTTTCTGATTAGTAGATATTTCTTTCTATGTTAATTTTAGAGTTTAATGAGAAGGAGGTAAGACGGAGGAGTAAGACGCCCGATGTTGGTCTACTACCGGCACCTGGCTTGTAATATGGGTTCGGCTCCTTGGTAATTAAATATATATACTTACTATAATAACCTGCATCATACTCCTATTACCTACGTAGTTATGGGTGCATCCCACTCGTCTGGAATAGTCAACATAGTGATAGGTACGATACGTGAATTGCTCAAGGAGACAGTTGCAGTTCCTATTATTTCCCTTAATGGAACCCCTATGCTTGGAGTCGCGTTCTATTGGCGTCAGGTGAGCTTAGCACAACTAGCAATATGGTTTTGCTGGCTACATTCCGCTGGACGCAAAATGACTTTGTCCCACAATTATGTATTTTGTTTTGTTATGAAATCATTATAATCGTAACTGTGGAATGTCTTCTCAAAAGGGCTTATTTCCACTTTGTCAATAGAGATAATTTATCTTATGGAAACATAGAAAAAATAACCCTTATTGCCAGAGTGGAAATAAGCCCTTTTGAAAATACACTCCTCTACTAGTGTACTTCTTAACCCTTTGCAAGCCGATCAAGAACCTAAAGCTGAGTTTACACTTGCAAGTTATTGCCGCAAGTTTACAAAGCTTAAATGTAACTTTATAAAACGCGACCCAGGTCTAACCTCGGCTTAGCTCGTTACTTTCGCAGTTGTGAGCGTGAACTCTATTGACATCATAGTAAAGTTCAAATTTAAACGAACATTTCTTTGGCGAATGAAAGTATATTTTCTGTTTATCTGTCCATCCGTCTGTCTGTATGTCTGTTTGTTTCACTGCCTGTCTGATTGTCTGTCCGTCCGTCTATCCGGTCGTTTGTTTCCGCAAAGAAACATGTTTCGACCAGATACTCGTAGTATTCGAAATGATTGCTTTTACAATTATTCTGAGTGTATTTCTTAGGGTTCTGCAGTAAATTAGAAACCCTTACAGATTCGCCATGTCCATCCACCTGTCTGTCTGTATGTCTGTCTGTATGTTTGTCTGTCTGTCAGTCTGTTTGTCTATCTGTCTGTATGTATGTCTGTCTGTCCGTCCGTTTGATTCCTCCAAATTATTGCTTTCTCAATTATTCTGGATGTAAGTACTTTGTAGGATTCTGTAGTAAATTAGGAACCCTTGCATTTTGGCTCCCTCTGTCTGTCTGTTTGTAAGTCTGTCTGTCTGTCCGTCTGTCTGTCTGTTCATCTGCCTATCTTTCTGTCTGTCTGTTAGTCTCTCTGTCTGTGTGTCTGTCTATCTGAACGGACTGACTATCTGTACGTCCGTCTGTCCGTCCGTTTGTTTCCGCAAAGAAACATATTTCGACCGGTTATTACTTGAAATGGTTGCCTTTTCAATTATTCTGGGTGTAAGTACTTTATAGGGTTCTGTAGTAAATTAGGAACCCTTACATTTTCGCCATGTCTGTCTGTATGTCTGTCTGTTCATCTGTTCATCCGTTGTCTGTCTGTTTGTCTGTCCGTCCGTCTGTCTGCCCGTTTATATCTGCAAAGAAACATATTTCGACCGGATTACTTGAAATGTCTGTCTGTCTGACGGTCTGTCCGTCTGTCTGTCTGTTCATCTGTCAATCTTTCCGTCTGTCTGTCTGTCTGTCTGACGGTCTGTCCGTCCGTCTGTCTGTTCATCTGTCGATCTTTCTGTCTATCTGTCTGTGTGTCTGTCTGCCTGTCTGTCTGTCTGTCTGACGGTCTGTCCGTCTGTCTGTCTGTTCATCTGTCGATCTTTCCGTCTGTCTGTCTGACGGTCTGTCCGTCTGTCTGTCTGTTCATCTGTCGATCTTTCCGTCTGTCTGTCTGTTTGTCTGTCTGTTCATCTGTCGGTCTTTCTGTCTATATGTCTGTGTGTGTGTGTCTGTCTGTCTGTCTGTGTGTCTGTATGTCTGTCTGTCTGTTCATCTGTCCATCCGTCTGTTTGTCTGTCGGTCTGTATGTCTGTCCGTCCGTGTGTCCAACCGTTTATTTCTGCAAAGAAACATATTTCGACCGGATATTATTTAAAATGGTTGCCTTTTCAATGATTCTGGCTGCAAGTACTTTTTAGGGTTCTGTAGTAAATAAGGAACCCTTACATTTTCGCCATGTACGTCTGTCTGTCTGTCTGTCTGTTCATCTGTTCATCCGTTGTCTGTATATTTGTCTGCCCGTTTTTTTCTGCAAAGAAACATATTTCGACCGGATATTACTTGAAATGATTGCCTTTTTAATTATTCTGGGTGTAAGTACTTTTACAGTCTGTCTGTCTGTTCGTCCGTCCGTCTGACTGTCTATCTATCTGTTGGTTAATCCTTCTTTCCGTCCATCTATCCTTGGATCCGTCTAGACATAGAAATAATTCTTAATAAACACAAAAAAAAATAATGTCCAGTAACAAAAAATAAAAATAAATTAAGTACGCGTTATTTCCGCAATTGTGATTAAGAACTCTGTTAACAACATTTTAGAATTCAAATTTATACGAGCTTTTTTGTTACTGGCTGTGAAAGCGTTAACACTTTTTCGTTAAAAAAAACTAGTTATGATCGGGCAAAGTTAAAATAAAAAACCCTTATAATTTCGCCATGTCCGTTAGTCCGTCTGTCTATCTGTCAGCATACTCTTCTTAGCATGGTACTAGAGTGTGCCAGCGCTCTATCAGTCTTCATCTATCGTTTCGTGCGTTTGTCCGTCTGTCTGTCCGCCCATTGCTTAGATCAGTGACCATTTACAATTTGTTGTAGGTATACATATTAGTAGAGAGCGGATTTCAGGTAGCGATTTAAAGAATAATATGGATATGACTGTCATAAATTTATTATTATTTCTACACACAAAAAATGTATTGGGGCCATAAAAGTAAAACTATTTATCAATGCTTTTGTGAATAAATTTATGATGGTAATAAATAAATAAATAATAAGTAAAAAAATGTTAAGTCATTTTTAAAATATTTTATTTATTTGAGATCTTCATCTTTAATATTGCTTCTGCATATTGAACAGTATAAACTTTTGTTACGACCTAAAGAAAACAAAAATGAAAATAATTCGTTTCCGTAATGCTCACAGAACAATTAATTTAATTCGAGGTTGTTTATTAGTTCTTCCTCACAAACGAAGTCAATGCAATAATGGTATAGTTCGTGAAATATAAATTGGTAACGTTCTACCTACATTATATTAAGAATAAACATTCAATTGATAATTCTCGAACTATACTCACTAACATTGTATTTTAGGCACACGCCGTCGAAAAATACATCTTTTTTCGTTATGTTTACCGTCTACGGACGATTGTAAAAACAGTTTATACTAAAATTTCTTCACAATTCCTGTTAAAACATTGTTAGCAAATTGCCATCTAAAACAAGAAATTCATAAGTAGCGAGGGCCTATTTTACAACACCAAAACTCTTATAGATGAGTGAGGCTTCTTCTACTACGTCTTACCTTTTCATAAAAAAATAACTATTTGTTCGTTCTGCCTTGAAGGAATTTTAATGCTTTGTTTTTCCTTATTCCAGCAATTTTAAACATAGCTAAATTGCATAAACTTTGCATCATTGCATCAAATATGATTTATATGATTGATGTGAAAAGTAATAAATTTTAATAACTATTACATTTTTTTTTTTTGACATTATTTTCATTTTTGTTTTCTTTGGGTCGTAACAAATGTTTTTACTGTTCAATATGCAGAAAAAATATTAAAGAAAAATAGGTAAATACAATATTTTAAAAATTACTAAACATTTTTAATTATTTATTTATAACCATCATAAATTTTGCTTAATATTATTCGATAACGATAGCAAAAGCATCGATAAATAGTCTTACTTTTATGGTCCCAATAATTTTTTTGTGTGTAGAAGTAATAATAAATTTATGTCAGTCATATCCATATTAATCTTTAAATCGCTACCTGAAATCCGCTCTCTACATATTAATTAAGCCGACAAACTCGAATAATAAATATCCAAAAAAAATAACTATTGGAGTTCCTCCTCTACACGTGAATACAATGTGGGGTATCCGTGAATAGGTATTTCAAAAAGAGTAAAGGTATTTTCCAAATTCACTATTTCGAAAAATATGAAAAATATCTTACATATTTGGCTTAAGGAATGCTGATAGATAATACTAACTATCCTGAACATAATTGGTCTAGCCAGTTTCGACCAACTACGGAACGCTATACTGAGCATGGATATACAATTATACATGCACTTGGCCGGTTTTTTTCCTGATGCGTTATTTTTAGGATTTCGTAGTAAGCAAAAAACCCTTATAGTTTATCCATGTCCGTCTGTCTGTCCGCAGCATAGCTCAGTGGCCGTTAGTACTAGAATTTGGTACAGTATGCTTAGCACATGATTGGCGCGACAGTATCTCGCCGCGAAATAGTCTATCCGTCCCTCTTTTGTTAATATAGCTAGTGAAGGACGGGAGATCTATCTCGCGGCGACATACTGTCGCACCAATCATGTGCTAAGCCTGCTGGTATACATATTAATTATGCTAACAAAGTGGTAGAATATAAACTTTAGTGGGCTGTGGGTTTAAAAATAAAACCATTTCGAACGTAATCGGCCCAGCCGTTTTCGAATTACTACTGAACCCTATACTGAGCATGGCCTGACATGGTCTTGGCCGGTTTTTTGATATTGTATTCTCGCCATTTTCCGCAACTCGACATCTAACGTGCCTATTTTGCGTGATCCCAACGCTGGCCAAATATTTTGCTGCCGCAATATTATAATTACAAGAGGTTGTAAGTTACATTTTTTCATATTACCGTGAAACTAGCCAACATTGGCCGCTTTTTTCGGAAATCCTAAAATATCTCAAAAAATATATATTAAGTCTTGTAAGTTTTTTCTGCTCAGCATGTACACTGTGATCGTATCGTACGCATCGGCTCACATGAAGAAATAATTTTTAGATTGTCATTTAGATCAGGTTTTTGTCGTTTTAAGGTGCGTGCAAACCCCCGTGTATATGCCCGCTCTACGAAATCACCCAATCACGTTTTGTGTAACGATCAAATTTCGTAGAGTGGGAGGTTAGAATAGCGAATGTTCTTTTGGTTTGAATGCACCTTTGGAGGGCGGGAAAAGTAATCTCGTTTTAGGCCAACATTGCCCACCTCAATTTAGTGCTTAAAAATAGCTCGTATGACAATAATACTACGATCACAGAAGGTTTTTGAGCAATTCTACCATTTCATGTTTATAACTCAGGGATAAGTATAAACAATTTTGAGTAAATTGGTTGGGCAATGTTACCTACCCGTTTTCGCACTTTTTCATACAAGGTCCACTAACGCAATTCGCAAATGCTAGGGTTGTCACTTTTAAGTGGATATCTTAACTAAAAACGTTTAACTTTTGTTCAAAGTATTAGTATACTAGTGAAGAAAAACAGTCCAAAATGTATTATTTGTTTTATTGCAATAATAATAAAACCGTTTTTTGAATGGGAATCAAGATATAATTATGTTGATATATCAGCCCACTAACGAAGCAGAAGACAACGAAACTGACAATTGAGAGTATAGTTATTGGTTCCGAACATATTGGACACGTAAAATAAAATAACGGAGTTATAAAAATATTTACTGAAAAAACATTACCCTCCGCTATTTTCATAAAGTGGTAAAACTAAAAAGTGACAACCCTAGGCAATTTTTCATGTTTTCAATGTCCGTTTGCTAAAGTACTGGATAAAATTGCCCAAAGCCATAACTTATTTTCTGATTAGCTTTTATTGTAAGTGGTTATATCATACAGGGTGTGGCCTGTAATAGGAGCAAAAAATGAAACGGTACACTAATAACCCAATAAATAGTCATAATTTAATAGTTAAAACTTAAATTTTTTTTTTTTTTTCCTTTTTTTATGTAGTTTTACTGCAGTCGACTTATACCAAAAAAGTTAAATCTGTGTAACACAAAAAAAAAAAAAATTATGCTAAACCAGTTAAAAAACCATGAGTTCAAAAAAACTTTTTAGCTCATTTAGTTTTATGTCCACTGAACTACCAATATGTTTAATCATTAATAAGGTACAATGTTGTGATACCTAGATACATCACTCATAGGTCGTAACTTTAACATACTGTTTCTCCTTAATGGATAACTTTAAAACACTGGGACCTTTTGCGAATAACTAAAGGCAGTCAGAGGAGTCTTCCATTTGATTTTTTGCTCCTGTTACAGGCCACACCCTGTATATAATATATACTTATAATATTTATAGTCATATACATTGAATTTAGGCTGTGTGGTGACGGCAGTAAAAATATATTTGCCGCTTACCAAGTTGGGGAACTTTTCCCATGGGTGTTATAAGAGTCGACTAAGGGACGGTACTACGCTGACCATTCCAATTATTTGAGATGGAGGCAGGGCAGCAGCCTCATCATAATGGACACATTACTGCAATCACCAATCCGCTTGCCCAGCGTGGCTATTATGGGCATTATGTCCTACCTAATGTGCCCATACGCATAAATAAAATAATAGAAGATAACTGCTAGCAGTGGACTGTAATGTCTGTAATAGACTGATGATGTAATATTGAATTTGATAAGAAGGTATCCTTTTACCATTAAAGTGTATTTATCTCATAAAATCATCTATAGGTACTCATATCCATCAGTACAAGCATAATAATATTATTATAACTAGGGTTAGGATTTTGGTGGCATTTATGGAACAGAGAGCAGTGGAGTCGAAGTTACAAACATTTTTTACTTGAATAAATGATTAACTTATAAAATAATAACGAAATTTTATTTAGTTCAAGCTGGATTTATCAATGAATTTAAATAAATAACACGAATGTTATTTTTGAGAATCTAGAAAAATATTAATTTTCAATAAAAATGTTGATAAATGAGAAAATGTATTTATTTGATTTTCAAGGTTCTAGTTTTCTCGAAGCCCATAAATATTACATAATAATCATAAGCTACATTATCAAGCTACACGATGCACAATTCGGGTTTAGACCAGGCTTGTCCACCGAAACTGCAATATTGTGCTTTAAGAGGGCTATCAGGTATTATAAAGACAGGAACACGCCCATTTATGCGTGTTTCCTGGACCTGTCGAAAGCATTTGACCTGGTTGTGTATGACATACTGTGGGACAAGTTGGCGAGAACTGGTATACCGAGTGAATGCGTTGATTTGTTAAAGTATTGGTACAGCAGCCAGGTCAACTGCGTGAGATGGGCAGGGGAAGACTCAGACGAGTATAGCTTAAAATGCGGTGTACGTCAGGGGGGGTTAACATCTCCCGTGCTGTTCAACCTGTATGTTAATGAGTTGATTGAGGGGCTCAGCAACACACATGTCGGATGTCATATAGATAAAACGTGTTTTAACAACATCAGCTATGCAGACGACATGGTGTTGCTGGGGCCGTCGAGTAGCTCGGTGCGGCAGCTCATTTCGATGTGTGAGGAGTATGCCGAGGAGCATGGTCTTAGGTACAACACTAGCAAAAGTGAGTTCGTCCTCTTCAAAGCAAGAAAATACAACCCTACAACAGTACCTGAGATCATGCTCTGCGGCGTGCCCATGAAGAGAGTTGTGAGGTTTAAATACCTAGGACACATTATAACTGATGACCTAAAAGATGACCTGGACATAGAGAGGGAGAGAAGGGCGATGTCAGTGCGTGGTAATATGATTGCCCGCAGATTTGCAAGGTGTAATGAACAGGTCAAATTGACGCTTTTCAAAGCTTACTGTCAGACGTTCTACACCTGCAGTCTGTGGGTAGGCTTTACACAAAGAACATTTAACGCACTGAGGGTCCAGTACAACAATATCTTGAGGATGCTGTTGCGGCGACCAAGGCACTGCAGTGCTTCCGGCATGTTTGCTGAAGTGCGAACAGACGACTTTTTCGCAATCAGACGCAAACGTGTCGGATCGCTACTTAGGCGGGTGCGGGGCAGCAGTAACAGCCTCCTCAGGGTATTGTCAGAGAGGTATGACTGCCCTATCATCAAGTACTGGGTGAAAGTGGCCATCGGCAGGGCCAAATAGGAGATAGCTGCGACCTATCGTCAGCCGCCCTTGCCTGTGTATTAGTTTTTAGTTTCTAGTTTAGTTTTTATATTTAAGTATTTTTAGTTACTACTAACATAGTTATAAGCTAAATTGTGTTAACATTCATATGGATCCCTGATCTGAAATAAACGATTTTTATTTTATTTTTTTTATTTATAAAAAAAATGATTGAATTATATTTCATAGGTAGTCAAATATTAATACAATAAAATTATTTAATACTTAAAATGCGGGAAACCTAGGGTAGCTGTCAAAAAGAATATGTTTATGTATTATTTTTGATTAATTAATTATTCAATCAATCGTTAACAATTTGAGCAACGACTCCACTGTTCTCTGTTCACCTAATGCCACCAAAATTCCTAACCCTAATTATAACATCGATCGACCGATCTTTTTATTAGAGAAACGTGGCCTGCACGCATCGTATCACTTATATAATGGTGTTTACGCTATCACAATTGCACTGCATTTGTAATAGTGATGATGCGTGACGTAAACTCCGTGACTCCGACCGTCGTTATGGTATATTTATGTATAAGTCTAAATTGGGTGACTTCTTTGGGCCTAGGAGCAGCACACACATACTTAATTGCTCAAATCAAACTAATGAGGTGCCGTGTTCCACATCCTTAGATACCATGGACCCTTTGATATTAAGACACCTGAATGGATGCCTTGGTATACCAGCATAGAAGAAAGTCTAAGATGCCATGCCAGAGGACCTAACCCGTGTATGTGCCAGCCATCCTGGAACCCTTTGATATAGCAAGAATCCTTTTCCCTTTGAGATAGCAGTGATGAGTATTTGTTGCGTTGCAACCTCAGTGCGCAAAAGTAATTGTTATCATCACATCAGCTGCGGTCACATGAATCAGCGGCAGCGGTAAAACGCTGGAATGTGGAAGACCAAGCTAACCACCAATAAATAAATACCTATTAATATAAATAGTCTTTTTCCTTTTTTAGTTTTATTAGGTACACACGCCAACCCAGTTAACTCTGTCAAAGATTTCGATTCTGGACCGTGTACGTGTTTCACTTAGTCGATTTGACCAAACTTTGATTCGAAATACCTATAACGCTTATTTTAGAATAGTCATGTCAAATCTCCATAGTACTTTAACACTATACATATATTAGTACGGTCAAATCGTACATAATTTTACCCTAAACTCGCAAATCAAGTAGTATAGCTGCATTTTTGGTATGTTGTTTAGACACCATAGGACAGTATAAAACCATATTTTGCAAGCAAAAAAAAGTTGTGCTAGCTGGGTAGTACGTGAAAAACTGCGAAATTTACGGCTATTTTTCAGTTTCTGATTTTTATTTAAAAAACCTTACGTTTTTTGGTATCACATGTAAAAAAGGTTTAAAGACTAATAAATTTCCAACAAGTTGAGCTAACATGCATCACCGTAGGTCTTATAGTTTCAGAGATTCGAGACTTTAAAAAGTACCCCTTTTTGTAAACTAGATAAAATGTTGTGTTTTGCTAACGTTTTCGATTTAATATCGCCTCACCTAATTATGCTACGAAAAACTTGCAATAATGACCTTATAGCGCACTTAATATTCTTTAATTTAAGGGTAAAATTAGGTCAGTGAACTTTGTAGTTGAAAGTATAAACCCGAAATTCCAAAGGCAGGAGGCCCGCTATCTAAGTTTTTCATACAAATCGCAAGTCAAGTTGCAAAGCTGCAATTTTGGTATATTATAAAGGCCTTATATAAATATATACGAAAATGCATATTAAAAGAAAAACAAAAAAATAATTTGGGCATAGGACGTAAAGAACGTAAAAAAAATCGCACATTTTTTAGTTTTTGACGTTTAACTAAAAATCTATTATCTTTTTGATACTGATTGCTATAAAACTAAGAAAGAACAATCAAATTTGAAAGGATTTAAGCTACGTTGCATCACCGTAAGTTATATATATTTTGAGATACGACATTTCATAAAGTGCCCTTTTATCAAAACATAAACAAATTTTAGGTTACGTTAAAGCTATTCACTAAATATTGGCAAAACGTTCGCACTAAGAAAAAAAAAGTAATTTTAGATAATAACTACATTAAATTTGGAACAATTTGAGCCGATAATAATTACTATAAGTCTTATAGTTGGGGGTATACGAGGCTTCAAAACATGCATTTATTTTCTTACCTTAATGAAGGGCACATTTTGAAATGTCGTATCTCTAAATCTATATAATTTAGGGTAATGCAAGGTAGCTCAAATCCTTTCAAATTTTATATTCTTTCATAGTTTTATAGCAATTAATATAAAAAGTTATAGTTTTTTTAGTCAAACGTCAAAAACTAAAAAAAGTCCGATTTTTTTTTCAGTTTTTTACGTCCTATACCTAAATCCTTTTTTTTTTTCTTGTAATATGCATTTTCGTACATCCCTATAGAGCCTATATAATATACAAAAATTGCAGCTTTGCAACACGACTTGCCATTTGTATGAAAAACTTAGATAGCGGACCTCCTGCTTTTTGAATTTCGCGTTTTTAGTTTCAATTACAAAGTTTACTGACCTGATTTTACCCTTAAATGAAAGAATATGAATTGGGCTATAAGATAATTATTTCATGTTTTTCGTAGCATAATTAGGTAAGGCGATATTAAACCAAAAACGTTAGCAAAACTCAACATTTTATCTAGTTTACAAAACAGGGTACTATTTGAAGTCTCGAATCTCTGAAACTATAAGACCTACGGTAATGCATGTTATCTCATCTTGTTACAAATTCATTCATCTTTAAACGTTACCTGATACATGTTGTCAAAAAACGTAAGGCTTTTTTTATAAAAATCAGAAACTAAAAATAGACAGTAAATTTCGCCGTTTTTCACGTATAACGCAGCTAGCACATCTTTTTTTGGCTTGCAAAATGTGGTTTTATACTGCCCTATGGTGTCTAAATAACATACCAAAAATGCAGCTTTACTACATGTTTAGCGAGTTTAATGTACGATTTGACCGTACTATATACAGGGCGTCCCAAAGTTATGGGACATGAAGGGGAAGTACCTTAAATATCGTAGATAATGTATTTTGCTGAAAGAAGACTTAATATTATTTTTAAAATTGAGTAATAGTGCATTCAAAGTTTTTCAAAAAATTACTTGCTTCACCCGGAAATCGAACCAACTACATTTTTTTTCGAATTTTGAACCAAACTTGTTAGGTTATTCTTTTAGTTTTAGATACTATGTTTCTTAAGAAAAATTGTTATTTTTTATCCATTCTTTCGAATGACATCATAAAATTACGAAAAAAATTTTTTTCGTATTAAAGTAGGTTCGATGCCTAGAAAAGGCAAAAATTTTTTTTGGATTTTATTTTATTTTCAAAATAAAATAAAGTCTTCTTTCAGCAAAATATCCTATCTACGATATTTAAGGCACTTCCCCTTCATGTCCCATAACATTGGGACGCCCTGTATATCTGAGAGAAAGCGTTACTCTTCGAATAAAAGTTTGGTGAAACGCAGCCTTAGTTTTATTTTCAGTGACGTCTCAATTGTTTTTTCTTAAAATCTTGAATTGGTCCCGATCTGTCTTTGTCACCCCATTTCGTCGTTTTAACTGGGGTCAACTATATCAACTTTGGTAATTTATTGTATTGTCTATTTCATATTGCTCATTTAAGCCTTCGTCAACATCTTCTTTGGGTGTGTTGCTCTAACTACTATCTTGCTATACTATATGCTAACTATAAAAAATGAGTGACACAATCAGAACGGCATCAATTTAATAACTTGAGATACGACGACTGAGAGTACTGTACGCTTACCACATGATTGCAATGTCAGTATGTTATCGCGAGATAGATTTTCCATCTTTCACCAACAATATGAATGAAAGGGAGATGAAAAGTCTATCTCGCGGCGGCATATTGTCGCACTGATCCTGTGCTAAGTTTACTGAGACGAACCATGACGATACCGCTGTTAATACAATTTTTACCTCATCATAACACTAACCTTTTCAATGCCACGGCAAAAACAGCAGCTGTCACTCCATCCACGCCACCAAAGTGTCACAAAGGAATTTGTCAAAAACTATAAGCAAGTGCGACTAGGTCTCTATTGATCTGTGACTTGTATATCGGTCTTTGGCGTTGAAACAGTGGTACCAACATAACCGTTATCGCCGTCTACAAGGTTTCAATTAGATTGGCCACTGACTGATATATTAGTAGGTATTGATTAACAAGAAAGTTTCAACGCCAAAGACTATTTGTAAGTCACGATTCACAGAATAATATGTAACTATGCATGTGCGTAAAGTTGAAATTTAGCTTTTATATTTTACGTGGCGTTGAAAAGGTTGAAGCAAGTCACCAGTCTCACGGCTCACCAGTCAGGTATTTGGAATATAGTTGATTTTTGTGGTAAAACATGTTGTTTATTGGTGTCTGCAAATGACTTTACATTTATTCGTAACTCTTACAAGCATCCAGTCCAATTGCCTTATTCATAAAACATCAAGACATTAGTTAACTGTGTTGGCGATGAAATGATAATATTTAGCTATTTTGTAACGAACAGGTTGTGTAGCCAATATGCCAATCGCTAACATTCAGTCGCGAACGAAACTCAACCGTCTTCGTCACACCAATAAGAAAGAGTGACAGAGAGAAAACTACGATACACTACCTGCTCAGCGTAGCGTAGCGATTGGCACCTTAGCTATACCACTAATTGGAGTTCGAGGCCAAAGAATCTACGAAAATATTGCCACAACAATAAAATGTTCATACAATAGTAACTCCTTATTTTCTAAAAACAGACGTGGAGATATCTTATTTATTGGTAATTTGAATTCTTTAATTTATAGAAACAATACTATTTACTTATTTTCACGAAAATATAAGATATTTTAATAAAAACTTAATTATCCGCAATTATTAGTAACAATGTTGGTATTGCGCTGGTATCACCTCAGGTGTTAATAACATTTGGTACAGCAATTTAACTACACATAAATGAAAACCCTATTTCTGCATATGTTTAGAAAATTGCAGAATAATACATTGTAGCGTGCTTTATACGTTTCAGATTCCGTATTAGATGATTTACAAAAATTAATAAAAGACTTTAAAGCAATCGTCCTATAACTAAATTTCTCGAAAGGTAAACTTAATCACATTATCTAACTAATCTTAGTTACATAAAAGCCGAGAGGCCTTTATGACGCTCAAATAATTTGTAAAAGAAATGCTTAAAATTATATATCTTAGAGTATATAACCAACTTTTTTCCAACAAAAATATGACAAACTCATTTTAAACCTTAAAATAAGGGACAGTAAGTTCAGGACTTAACACTGATGGTGTTATAAAGGACTCTGGGCTTTTATGGGAGTGTACTCGATTTTTACCCAGGACTCAGGAGGATAAGTGATGAAGAAGACAAATAAAAAATATAATACAAAAAATGCTTACATTTTACATTTCCAAATTTCTTTCCCATAATTTTAACCCGTAATAAGGCAGGCGGCTTAGTGATTTAACCATAGGTACTGTCTTAATAAATATGGCACGCTGTCGTTTGTGTTCACTGGTAATTCAACTACTTTTTAAAATAGGCCTTGAAACGTTGGCTCTTATCATTTTAAGTTCTTTACAATAAAATTTTGTCATATCAATGTTAGTTAAGAGAAAAGAAAAGTTTTTAGGTATTTACGTGTTTTTAAGAAAATCCTAGTTGCGACAGCCATATTAGACAAAAAGGCGTACAAATATTACAGAGGTATATAAAATAAAATTAATATAAATAAATATCTTGGGACATCTTACACAAAACGACCTAGTCCCACGGTAAGCTCTATTAAGGCTTGTGATGTGGGTACGAGGCGACGATATTTATAATAGATAAATACATATAATTACTTAAATACATAGACAGCCACGACCAAGGAACAAACATTTGTGATAAATAATTACACAAAGAATGCCCTCGTCGGGATTCGAACCCGGAACCTCCAGCTTCGTAGGCAGAGTCACTACCAACTAGGCTACAGAGGCTGATATAATGTTTCTATTAAGAATTATTTTAAATAAATAAATTAAATAACAAAAAGGTTGTGGAAACCTGAAAAGTTTATTTGACAATGACATAAGAGACTTTGACAGATTTGACAATAACGCATCTGTCGTAGTTTCGTTGGCCTCGAACTCCAATTACTGGTATAACATAGCTACAGACTCAGATCTATCGACCTCTTTTGAAAAACTGGTTCAGTTTCTCAAAAGAGGTTGGTGACAGATTGCAAACTCTGTTGCTAAACTCAAAGAAATCTGCATTAACAAGCAACTCGCAGCTACGCGTCTTTTTTCAATTGTATAGATTAAAAAGAGAAGTGTGGCTGCATGCCGATGTCAAACACAAGATATGCTAGCCTTGCTATAGGAATTAACGTGACTGTAATCATAATATTACCTCCTGATAACAGTAGGTAAGGACATTTTTTCGCCTCCAATTAATTGATATAACTGATAAAATATATGTTCATTTAACACTACGAAGCTGATACTTAGTTGAGATAGTTGTTTACATGCAATTTGTTGCTTGGCGTGTGTTGCTCGCTTTTATTTTTTGACGTGGCGGTGAAAAGGTGAACGAAAAGGTGCCACTTTGTCACTTAAATTGATGGCTTTTCCTTTTGACATAGGATTTAAAACAAATTGGCAGATTGTAGTGTATTGCGTCCTTTTTCCTTAACTACGTTCGGTTATGCGTTTAAATTTGGAACAGATTTTAAAATTCTAGTGGGTCTCTATTCCAGTATCCATAAATATTAAAATAGTAAACGACACGAAACGTCATTTCAATACGTTTTCCTTATACAAGCCATACGACATTCAATCTCGATTAATCGGAGAATAGGCACCACATGTGATTGTCTATTTGTTCAAATCAATTTTGACAGGAAAACCACTATTATTCCGTTCCCAAGAACACTAAACGTAGCGTTCGCGGCCAAAAACGTTTGAAAGAACATTAACCGTAACGGAAACTTTATAAGAAGAACATGACATGACAGTTCATCTCTTACAACAGAATTAGGAAAACCGTTATTATTCAGTTCGTTGAGAACAGAATCGGCCATTAAGCGTTCCGTCAAAGAACATTAAGAAGTATCGGTTAATGAGAACAAAAACTTTATGATTATGGTTTGGGGTTGACGTATGGTAACGGTTTGAAAATAATAACGGTTTCCGATCCCTGCCTCAAAGTAACTAGCAGTACTACGGCGGCTCCCACGACTCGCACCGCGTCGTCTGCTGGCTGTGGGACTGTAGCGCGACTTCACGGAGAACGAGCCATGTTCCTCAAAGTAACTAGCAGTACTACGGCGGCTCCCACGACTCGCACCGCGTCGTCTGCTGGCTGTGGGACTGTAGCGCGACTTCACGGAGAACGAGCCATGTTCCTCAAAGTAACTAGCAGTACTACGGCGGCTCCCACGACTCGCACCGCGTCGTCTGCTGGCTGTGGGACTGTAGCGCGACTTCACGGAGAACGAGCCATGTTCCTCAAAGTAACTAGCAGTACTACGGCGGCTCCCACGACTCGCACCGCGTCGTCTGCTGGCTGTGGGACTGTAGCGCGACTTCACGGAGAACGAGCCATGTTCCTCAAAGTAACTAGCAGTACTACGGCGGCTCCCACGACTCGCACCGCGTCGTCTGCTGGCTGTGGGACTGTAGCGCGACTTCACGGAGAACGAGCCATGTTCCTCAAAGTAACTAGCAGTACTACGGCGGCTCCCACGACTCGCACCGCGTCGTCTGCTGGCTGTGGGACTGTAGCGCGACTTCACGGAGAACGAGCCATGTTCCTCAAAGTAACTCGAAAAAATACCCTTTAGTACCGTTTGGTAGCCAGCTTCGAAGTGGGAATAAAATCCCAATAGATAAGCGGTTTTAAATCGGGACTTATCATGACCGATTTGTAACCAGATTTGTACCTAATCCGGCTACAAGATGGGACAGTTATTCCCATTTCATAGCTGGCTACCAGACGAGAAACCATATTTCCCATTTGGCAGCCAGCTACCATATCTGGCTACCAAATGGTACTAAAGGAAAATACAAGGTCACAAAAAATTTAAGTGCCATTGCCTGTGGAGTTTTGGAAAACAATTTGAAATCGTTTTAAAATACTTATCACTCTTATTCTGTGTCCAAAAACCTCACCAGCGAGGGAAATGCATTTATTTTTTGGTCACCTTGTCGGTACAAGGTCGTGTGATGGCTGTGGGACGTGCTGCAGCGCGACTTCACGGAGAACGAACGCGCCATGTTTCTTAAAGTAACTCTATAATTAACAATTAGGTGCGTATTAGCGTTGAAAATGTCGGAAACATCAAATATTTTTCTCGGGAATGTATGAAAATTTCGTTTTTCTTCGGGTTTTTTCAGAAATAATCAATATCACTGTCACTCCTTTCCATCTATTTCATTTGACTCTTCGTCGGTGACATCGCGTTCTCCTGGTATAAGTGAAAATTAGACCAATTATTAGAGATTAAAGTGGAAAATTTCTTAGTTTTTTCGAAAAAATCCGGAAAAAAATGAACTGGAAAGAAACGGCATATAATCCGGAAATTATCAACGCTAGATCTGACATAAACATATCTGTTTCAGTTCGTGACGTCGTGTTCGAAACCGCCGGTGCTGGGGTTTGCACATCTGAAGCCGCCATTCTCGATCCGATGCGTTGAAGTCGGGGATGACGAGGACACGGGAGACACTATAGGTAAGGAATGAGGGCTTTTGATACCTTTTCTATAAGGTCCGACCGAGACCCATATTTTAGTCTCGGCCGAGACCGAGAAT
>JALPQI010007411.1:0-34261 GCA_025490895.1 Thaumatotibia leucotreta
CCAGGAACAGTCATATTCTCAAATAACGTTGAAAGAAGATAAAGGTTCTAGTTCGAATATGCTTGAAGATGGCGGCGTTCAAAGAATCGAATACCAAACGTTTGGAGGTCAAATTGTATCAGGATTACCTGGAGGTGAAGTTACCATTCAAGAATTCACCTCAAGACCTGGAGCAGTGGTAAAATTAGAAGAAGGCTTAAACCCTGAACAAATTCTACAGTTAGCGGAAGCTGATGGGCAACAACAAATCCAAACTTCATCCTCTAGCGTAACTGCTGTTGTACAACAAGTTACTAAGCGAATCGTTAAAACGAAACGACGTATTATACGCAGAGTTGTGATCATAGATGGCAAAGAACATGTCACGGAAGAAGTGATAGAAGAACCAGATAATGTTGAAGTATATGAAGAACAAATACCGAGGGTCTCAATAAGTGTCAAAGATCAAGGTGGTGTGCAATTTGAAGAAATTGACGACGATGGTGATGATCACGGAGATGATAAGCATCCTTTTACCGGATAAAAAATCGAGAGACACGACACCCAAATCTCCCAATAACACCCGAAAATCAACCCAAAGACAAATCCCATAGTAAATCTCTAGAAGGTGACGGTAAAAGTGTACAAGATCTGTCCAGAGACTTTATTCATATGGAGAGTCAACACCATTCACAAAATATCGAGTGGGATACGATTACAAAACAGTGTAAAACACCTGTGCAAGCTGACGTCACTGTTTCTCAGCCTTTTGAAAGTGTACCTGAACAGACACATACCGAGGAATCATATTACATTGAAGAACCACATGTCAGTAGTGCTACAGTTATCAGTTCACTGAAATCAGACGGCAAACCAGATGAATATCGTCCAGAAGACGAATTACATGATGATGAGAAACTTGTCAAAGGAGATACGAATGAACCGACCGTAGGCAAAGATGCACTTGTGTGCTCCAAAGATTTCATCCAAATAGAAAGTCAGCGTCATCCACAAAACAATGAATCAAATACTACTATAAAACATATAAGAGAAACATCACCTGCACAGACAGTAACAATTTCCGAAACTTTAGAAACTAACCCAGGAGAAACGGAAATCCAATCCTGTTACGTGGAAGTACCACTAGATCAACATTTTACATTAGTAAGCGAAGGCTACCAACAATCAACGTTACAGACTTCATCGTCTAATATTTCTACAGTTGTTCAAAAAGTAACAAGAAAAATAACGAGAACTAGAAGACGCATAATTAAGCACATACAAATAATTGATGGCAAAGAACACGTCACAGAAGAAATCATTGACGAACCGGATGACGTAGAGATTATCGAAGAGGAGCCTAAGGTTTCTACTCATACTTTACAAGAACATGGCATCAAGACAAAACGTATTAGAATAATACGCCAGGTACAGATCATAGATGGAAAAGAACACATTTCAGAACAGATCGTTGAAGAACCTGATGATGAATTTGTACCTGAAACAACTGTTAGCACTGAAATCGGTGTCAATATCGATAAAAAACCATTGATTGTTTCTGAAGACAATGTTGATAAGCTAACACGAGAAATCCCTACGACGTCTACTACGAAACTTCAAACATCGATTGCAGATGCAACTAATAATTTGATAAATAGTGAAAGTAATGTTGAGACAGTTTTCCAACAACAAGTTGATAGGTCTGACAACACCGTTAAAGAATCCATAGGTTTGCTCCACCATAATGTTGTAAAGGACGTAGCGACCCTCGGACCAGATACTGAGAAATCTATGGTACCTGCAGCAGAAGAAACGACGAATGAATTCTCTGGCCCTGTGTCAAGTCCTGCTAGAAAATCGAAGTCGGCGTCTCCAAGCAAGCGAGTGACATTTGTTGAAAAATTAACAGAAACTTCTAAGCCTGAAGAAACAACGAACATACAACGAGACGATGTAGACCAGGAAAACATGTCACAAACTGCTCAAATTGTCACTGATGCTGCTTCCATTTCTTCAGGGCAAGTAAAAACAGAATCGAAAATTGCAACGTTTCCGAACGAAAAAGGAACTCCGTCTACAGTTACTACTACCTCAATCGAATCACCGAAACTACATCATGACTATCCAAAAACTGAAGAAGATAAAATCCCCCAAGAACCAACTAAGATAGAACTGAAGTCGGAAACAATTGATACAATTTCACAAATTCCCTCTAAAGAAGATGCCACTTCAGAATTTCTTTCAAATGAAAAAACTGCGGCGTCACTTTCAGAAGTCAAACAAAATATACAGTTATCTACCACCGTGACATCTGAAGTTATACCGGACTCCATTGTAACTGATTTATCCAACACTGAATCGCCGCAAATTACAGAAACGCAGCTGTCTTGTGAACCAGAATCTGTTAAAGCTGACCCCAACGTTAATATAATAGAAACTTTGAAATCAGTACCGCCTACTCAAGTGACAACAAGTGGCGATATCATTAAACCGATTTCAGTGGCAGTCGAAACAGAAAAAATGGAAACGGTTGATGTTACTGAAGCAAAAAGCACAGAAATTGATGAATCAGTAGGTGCTACTATAGACTTTATATCAAATGAAAAAGCTCATGCTGTATACCCGGAAGAAAAAACAAAACATAGAGTTAGCAACATCCGTTCCATCTGAAGCAACAACTGACTCTATTGTAACAGATTTGCCCAACATAACTGAATCGGCTCAAATTACAGAACCACAAAAGTCATATGAACCACAATCTTTGTTACCCGAACCTAAGGATATTACAACAGAAGCGACTAAATTAGTAACACCTCACCAGTTAAAAACAAATGAAGATATGATTAAATCGATTCCAGCGGCCATGGAGTCAAAAAAATCGGAATCTTTTGAAGTTACTGATATAAAAAGTACAGACAGTAGTAAATCAGTTGGTGCTACTCTAGACTTTCTTTCAAATGAAAGGTCGCATGCTGGACATCCAGAAGAAAAACAAATTATAGAGGTAGCAACAATAGGTACATCAGAAGCGACAACTGAACCTATAGCATCTGATTCCCCTACAAAAATAGAGTCTGCTCAAATTACTGAAACACGGCAGTCTCGTAAACCTAATGTTAACGATATTGTAACAGAAACTATTAAATTGACAACGCTTGATCAGGGAGTAAAAGATGAGGATATAATTACGTCAACTCCAGTAGCCATAGAAACAGTACAGTTGGAAAAACTGAAAACTACTGATAAAATAAATACGAAAGGTAGTGAATCTGTAGAAGATAATCAGTCAGAAGTCCATACAATAGACGCTTCAAATACAATTCAATCGAATGATAACGTTAATATCCCAACTCGTACAGTGGACGAACTAGAAGTACAAAAATTAATGAATAAGCAATTAGTAGAAGAAATGAATGTAAGTACACAGTCGACAAGTAATATTGTTGATCTAACTAAGGATATATTGAGTTCAGAAGGACAAGCACCTAAAAAACGAGGTAAAAAGTCAAAAACTAAAGATTCATCTACGGAAAAGAATGTTTTAGATGATAAAACATACAGCGAACCCACGATATCTAATATTGGGTCAATCTCGGGTGAAGAAGAAAGTAATTCTTCTCCAAAAGTTTCCATCGTTCAACCACATCAACAATATTCGGAAGTGGAACATAAGAAAGATGGAACAAAATATGATATTAATTTACTCCTTGAAGCAGAACGTCAAGATTCTCATTTGAGACAAATTCCGATTCCTGCTGATGAAAAATTTCCAACAGAAACAATAATTCCTTCAACGAAACCTACACAAACAGTAGATATTTCTATGTCGATTTCGAAAACAGCTACCGAGAAAAAAGACGAACCTAAGGTACATCTTGATATGAAAGTCGAAAGTTTTGAAACCAACGAATCAAAAGTTGTCAAGAAAGATATCGATGTAAATTTGCCGAGTGAAATAAAAGTTACTGAAGATCACTCCCAAACGATCACATTGGGTGAAAAACTCAAAACCGAGCCATCTATAGAAAAGGTAGACATTGAACCTACCAAGGAACCGGAGTCATCAGAAATTATTTCCGAAAACAAAATAGTCGAAACAGATCAAACTTCAAGTGGAACACCGGATTCCACTAAAGATCACAGAAAAAGTAAAAAGAAAAAGAAACACAAATCACTGCCAGACCCGAATTCAGCTGAATCTACCAAAATAGACCTATCTGCGGAATTACCTGAAGATAAGAGTGTTGTTGATACTGACAGCTCATCTCTTAGTCACTACATAGAATTACCAACTTCGCCCCTTCTAGATTCACCAAAACCTACTGAAGATATTTTAGAACCTAAAGTAGAATCATTAGAACCAGATTCGTTTGTTGAATCAGAAAGAGCTATTGAAGAGAGGGGTTACGAAGCAGAAGAAATCTCTCAAGGACCAACACCAGTTCCTAAAAAGAGACAAAAGAAACGCAAGACTCATGCTGTTAGTGAAGAAACAACGTATCCTAAAGACACCACTGCAGAGTCCGATGACACATCCTTATCAACACCTGTTGAAATCGCAGATCCCGTACTAGAAAAGAAGGGGAAGAAGAAGAAAGGCAAGAAAAAGCTACCAACTGAACTAGAAGAAATACAAGATCCGGAACCCGTCCAAGTATTGGATCATTCGCCCGAAAACCCCAAGTTGGGAAGTGAACATGTAGAGTCTCCTAAAGATGAATCTTACCATACAATGAGTGAGACTTCAGATATAAGCACAGTTAAAATCATAGAAGAATGTGTTCAAAGTAGTCCAGAATCTTTAAATAAGGAAGTTACTACTACTTTGACCTACCCAGTTCCTGTGGTTGAAGAAATTCCGACACAAGAGTACTCTGTCCAAACATCGCCGGAATTATCCATTAAAGATGATATAGAACAGCCAAAACCTGAAACAGTAGCTATTGAGCTACAGACGTCTCCTACGCATGTTGTTGAAACTGTCGTACAAACTACACCTAGGGACGAAAAAGATATTGACACTCAAACAACTGAGGAGATCATTACAGTTACAGAAAAAATACCTGCCATTGACATTGAAATTCAAACCAGTAGAACAGAATCGCCACAAAAGATAGAACAGCTTGAAGTAACTACTCAGGTCATACCCCACGATATAGTTGTTCCAGAAGAAAAGTTCTCTCAAACTTCATCACCTATCGAATCGACAGTAAAGTTTGAAACTTCAGAAGTTGTTACAGAATCAAAGGAAATGCAAACATCTCCTATACCTGCAATACAAACGGAGGAAAAAAGTATCGGAATTTCAATAGAAACAGTTGAGACCGATATACAAACTACACACGATATTATAGATCAGGAAACATGCACTACGCCAGTACCAGAAAAGGAAGGAATTGAAATGAGTATACAGACACCCGACATACCAGTAGTTAGCGCATCCACCCAGTCGGACTATGAAACTGAAACAAAATTAGCAACGCATGATGTAGTACCACCAGTATCTCCTAAACCAGAAGTTTTAGACGTAAGTCAACAAACCACGCCGAGAACGCCAGAAGAACCTATAATTGAAACACCAATAGAAAAAGAACCTGAAACTGTTCCTGAAGTTCATTTGAGAGAAGTCACTACAGTAGATAATACTCAACAAACTTCACCTAGGGAACCTGAACAACCACTAGATGAACGTCTCATATCCAGGCCTGTCGATTTAGGTATAACTAAAACAAAAGTGGTGACTATAGATAGTACTCAGCAGACATCTCCACGGGTTTATTCTGAAGATTCAATTTCAACGTCAACTGAAGAACCTTACGAAGTGCACTTACGAGCACAAATAACTATTCCTGATGCGACAAATGATTTTCTTGATAACGAACGGCAAATGGGAGTTCCTCAATCCATTCTAGGGGAGAGGCAAAAACAAAAGAAAAGAAAAAATAAGAGGAAGATGGAATCGCCAGTCGCTCAGACACCAGAAAGTCTATCTGACCCTATAACTACTGAATTACTTATGTCAGTAACGCCTACAAGCGAAGACTACTCAAGTAAAGATACGTCATCAATAGATGAAGGCATTTCACAATTAGCTAGCCCCGTATCCGCAGACCGTCAAGAGTTTAATAATCAGTACAAATTAACTTACTCAGACGTTGTCCAACGTTCGAAATCTAAATCTCCTTCTCCCACTAAATCTGTTCACTTCTCCCGAAAACCTGAAAAAGCTAGGTTACTGGATGCTTTAGAGAAGAGAACACAATCTTTGACAGAATCTCCTAGAAAAGTACCAGACGATACAATGGCCATCGCTGTTCTAGATCAGTCTTTAGAAAAATCGTATGAATCTATTGTCAATAAAGAACTT
The DNA here is from genome assembly GCA_025490895.1 of Thaumatotibia leucotreta. Classification (NCBI taxonomy): domain Eukaryota; kingdom Metazoa; phylum Arthropoda; class Insecta; order Lepidoptera; family Tortricidae; genus Thaumatotibia; species Thaumatotibia leucotreta. The sequence goes on from JALPQI010007411.1 coordinate 6,347, forward strand.
GAAGATCTTAAAAAGGCAATTGGTACTAATGATCCTACGAGGATTGAAAAGAGTGTTGTTGTAATCATAGAAACTATATCTATTTGGTTGGAAGAGATTCAGTACAAAATCCAAACAGAAACAATTACTAATAGAGAAATTGTTGACGAAGTGCAACGTCTAACATCATTACAGGGATACATTCAAAGTCTAAAGGAAATAATAGAAATCACCGAAGTTAACGAAGAAATTATAACGCTTATTGAAATGCTTACTCGTCAAGCAGACGCAGTAAGTGATCTAAACCGACAAAGCTCGACTACAGTAAAAGAAGTGGAAAAAGACTGGGCAAGATTTTTGGACGATACAGACAAATTGTACCAATCTGTCAACGACGTAAAATCTAATCTCGATAAAATAATTTTGTCTGATATTCCAACACAGCAGAAATTAGAAAAATTAGATAAACTAGAAAATGAAAACGTGACTAATTCCGATTCTGTCACAAAAATGTTCCGGCGGTATCGCATTTTAGTAGAAAATAATGCTAAGCGCGAATGTCCAACTACGCTATTCGCTTGCGATGATGATACCAAGCAGGTAGAAAATTCGATCAACACCGAAAGAGATCGTTTGCTTCAGTTATCAGCACTGGCCGAGGAATACGAACAAACACTACAAGATTTTGGTCAAATAACTGATGTAGCGGAAGCACTGCTCGACGGAAAGATAATTGTATCCGATTTGGACCACTTACACGAAGAAATCCAGAAGCACAGAAAGTTCTTCGTCAATTTAAGTCACTGCAGAGCTATTCTTGAATCTTTAGAAGATAATTTGGATGGTGAAACTAGATCTAAGTATTCATCTCTGCATAATTCGCTTCACGACCGTGCTACAGTAATTATTGATAGAGCTGCAGGTCGCGCTCAGCAAATGACGTTGGCTGCATCTCGATGGACCACTTTAGAACAAAGTATGAAAGAAGAACAACAATGGCTTAGAGTAGCACACCAAAGAATACCTGATCTCACTAATGTCACATCTATCGATCACGAGCAGTATATCAACTTATACCAATCAGTCAGCTTGGATGTATCACATCATCACGCTAAGATCTTACGCCTATTATCGGTCACCGATGGACTTCAGAACCTGATTGTCTGTTCCGGATTAGAAACTGAATGTTCTATAGCTCTTGATACATTGCTTAAGCTACAGGAAGATGTCGATTCTAGGCTCATTCGACTGACAGCATTTAAAGAAAATTGGATGACTTATGACTTCATTGTAGAACGAATTGAAAACTGGATGAAGATCGCTAATATGGAACTTGAACACGTCACTCCTGAAAATATTACAACAACAGGAAACTTGCGTAGATTCTGGGAACTCAAGGCTCAACACGAAGTTCATAATAATCTCAAAAATGAGTCTGGCGTTCAATTTGAAAAAGCACTGGAAATATTGCCAATTTCTGATGAAATGGTTCAACGTCAATTCTTTTCGAAGATAGAAGATCAATGGCGTGAACTTGCTAGCAAGATAGATAGCTTGCATTCTTCTGCCATTCAAAGTATTTCTGACCGAGACGTGTCCACTGGCGAGAAACTCAATATTTTGGAAGACGAAATTCGAGAATTACGTGCATCGCTCGATAGCCTGAAGGCAGTTATAAGAAGCGACGATGAATTAAATCTTTACATCGAGAGACTTCAAGTGATGACAGGACGAGTGGACCGGATTCAGAATGAGCTGAGTAGACTAAGTTTACTTCCAACTGCGGAGTCTGATCGCTTAGGGGCCCTGTTGTCCCAGTCGCGTAACTTAGACGACCAGGTTGCTGAGGAACTGGAGCGCAGCATGCTCTTGAAAGAGAAGATAGTTCAAGTTCAAGCAGGCATAACGCGTTGCCAAAAGAACCAACGTCGCGGCCGTTTAACCCTCGAAGAATGCGCGGCCGCGGAACGACTTGGTAGCGACGTCGTGGAACGAGCGTCCGAAACTTGCAACAGGCTTCTAGAAGACCTCTCGGCGCAATGGAGGGATATAAGAGCACTCAATCAAGCCCTACATACGCTGCCAACCTGTCTTCGAGTATCCGTGTCACTCACGGATTTAGAAAGAGACATCACCGGATTGCAGGTAAGATTCAAAATGTTGTTCTTCATCTATGTCCTATTGAACTATTACATCATAATTTTATCTAATACAAGGAGCCCGCGAGGATAGAGTCTAACCAGCACAAAAAACCTGGCAAATTAAAAAAAAACGTAGCCTGCCAACAAATTCTCTACCAAATTAAATGATAGTTTGAGAATGACAGGTTAATTGATAGGCAAAATTGTTGCCATGTAAATAATATTGAAAATATGCTTGTGCCACCACTCGCTGGTTAAACTCTATCAAGAGACTTTTACCGCACATTATTAACGTAACATAAAACGAATTTGCCTTGGTTTCAGAGGTAATAATGGAATGCATATTTTTCTTATTTTTAAATAGTTTGATAAAGTGTTATTCCGATTTCTTTTCTCCAGGAAACGCACGCGCAACTAGAGACCGAGGCCACCGAGCTAAGTGCGCGGCTGCTCGCCAAGGTGCAGCTGTGGCGGCGCTTCGAGCGGCAGCTGGAACTGGTGCAGGGCGCCGTGCGGGAGGCCGACTACATGGCCGAGCTGCTCACCGTGCAGGGCCAGGTCGACTACGACCGGCTGCTCAAGGCCACCGAGAAGTTGGAGGTAAATCTTTGACCGAAACCACCGAGCTGAGCGCGGCTGCTCGCCAAGGTGCAGCTGTGGCGGCGCTTCGAGCGGCAGCTGGAACTGGTGCAGGGCGCCGTACGGGAGGCCGACTACATGGCCGAGCTGCTCACCGTGCAGGGCCAGGTCGACTACGACCGGCTGCTCAAGGTCACCGAGAAGTTGGAGGTAAATCTTTGACCGAAGCCACCGAGCTGAGCGCGGCTGCTCGCCAAAGTGCAGCTGTGGCGGTGGTTCGAGTGGAAGCTGGTGCAGGGCGCCGTGCGGGAGGCCGATTACATGGCCGAGCTGCTCACCGTGCAGGGACAGGTCGACTACGACCGGCTGCTCAAGGCTACCGAGAAATTGGAGGTAAATCTTTAACCGAAGCCACCGAGCTGAGCGCGGCTGCTCGCCAAGGTGCAGCTGTGGCGGTGGTTCCAGTGAGAGCTGGTGCAGGGCGCCGTGCGGGAGGCCGACTACATGGCCTAGCTGCTCACGGTGCAGGGCCAGGTCGACTACGACCGGCTGCTCAAGGCCACCGAGAAGTTGGAGGTAAATCTTTGACCGAAGCCGAGCTGAGCGCGGCTGCTCGCCAAGGTGCAGCTGTGGCGGCGGTTCGGCTGGGCAGTGGGCAAGAGCCCCTTGGGTTCGTGCCTGATTTGTCACCACCCCAATCCCGTGGGTGTCGTACGAGTCGACTCAGGGATTAAAGTGTCACTGATCAAGTGATCATACACTTCACAGTGGCGTAACTATACCATCTGGGGCCTGTGGCAAATTATTTTGATGGGGCCCTATCAGTAAAAATCGTCACATTGTACTCAGTTTAATAAAAAATTTTAATTCACGGCCTCTTGGGCCGGGGCCCTCTTGGGTCGGGGGCCCGTGGCATTTTGCCAGCCCTGCCACCCTATTGTTACGCCACTGACACTTCACATACCCCGGGGTATGTCCGAAAACTTCAACCATCGGGGGATGGGCAGCAGCATCCCTAAAGACCCCTCCTCCACCCCCCTTTACTCTGTGTATTTAGTACTTACATTTTCTGATATCCCCATTCCCGAGTATTTCTTACATTCATATTTTTTCTAAAATTACTGTCAAGTAATAAACAACTATTGATAAACGGTTTGTTCTCAGACGCTGAGCGAGTCGCTATCGCGGCGCTCGGGCGAGTTGGTCGGCGAGTTGCGCGCATCGGCGACGCCGTTGGCGGCGAGCAGCGAGCCCGCCGTCGCCGCCAAGATGCAGCGCGAGCTGGACGACGCCGCCGCCGCCTACGAGCACACGTGCAGGAACCTGACGCAGCTGTGTGACAAGTGAGTGCTGCGAGTTGCTGTCGCGACGCTCGAGCGAGCTACGCGCATCGGCGGCGCCGTTGGCGGCGAGCAGCGACGCCGTCGCCGCCAAGATGCAGCGCGAGCTGGACGACGCCGCCGCCGCTTACGAGCACACGTGCAGGAACCTGACGCAGCTGTGTGACAAGTGAGTGCTGCGAGTTGCTGTCGCGACGCTCGAGCTACGCGCATCGGCGGCGCCGTTGGCGGCGAGCAGCGAGCCCGCCGTCGCCGCCAAGATGCAGCGCGAGCTGGACGACGCCGCCGCCGCTTACGAGCACACGTGCAGGAACCTGACGCAGCTGTGTGACAAGTGAGTGCTGCGAGTTGCTGTCGCGACGCTCGAGCGAGCTACGCGCATCGGCGGCGCCGTTGGCGGCGAGCAGCGAGCCCGCCGTCGTGGCCAAGATCAACGCGAGCGAATGAAATATCACTGACCATTCTTTGATTTGATTGATGATGGGCAGCAGCGGCATCATAGTGGACATATTACTGCGATCGCCAAATCGCTTGCCCAGCGTGGCGATTATGGATATTTACACCAAATGCGTCTATATGCATAGAAGCCTACGTCCAGCAGTGGACTGAGATAGGCCGAACAAGCCGCTAAGTATTGTTTGTTCCTTTCACTCTTGTGGACGAAAGGGACACACAATACTCGTACTTAGCGCTTGCTAAGTTAGCAGACAGCAGACGTTTATGAATAAGGGAGTCAGTCAAAAGGCTTCCCGTAATAAAATACTCCGAAACCTTTAGTGAACTAGAAAGTTGTTGCAGATACCACAAAGCAGTGGAGCTATGGAAGCGGTACCGCGACGCCGCCGCCGCCGTGCGGGCGTTCGCCGAGCAGCAGGAGGGCCGGCTGCACGCGCTGCGACCAGCTGATGCACCCACCGTCGCCCAGGTTAGTATTCTTATTGATCTGCTTTAGACCGTATCCACGCCGGTGCACAAATCGGATGTACACACTCCTACCTGGCTCCTACAGGTGTAGTAGAGATAACATGACACACTCGCTACGCTCGTGATTCAATTATAGAATCTTTCGCTAGCTCGGGACTCAACATCAACACTCGAAACAAAAATATACTTTGCTCTCTAGTTGAATACGCACGACTATGGGTACCAAAAATACTAAATATGAGTATTTCACAGGTGTGTCACGACCACGTTCGAAAGTTCAGGGTTTCAAGGAAGTCCAACATTTTGATACTTATTTGTGAATTAGCCCCTGCGGCAAGCTTACTGTTCAAATATTAAAATATAGAAAATTAAGTTTAGATAACGTTAACTTTCTGACTGTGTGTATGGTTGTGACAATTCACAAATCTAAATGAGAAGTACCCATTGCATCCATCCATATCCATACTGACAATTCTATACTTAATAATAAAAATGCGAAAGTGGATCTGTCTATCATCTACACGCCGTTGGACCGATTTTTGAAATTTGGTATGGAGATAGTTTGACACCTAAGAAAGGATATAGAATAGTTTTTATCGCGAAAATCGTAGTGTCTGAGTATACAGGGTGTTTTTTTTTCGACCGTTCAAATTCTACGTAGTGAATGTGTAGGTCATACTGACCAACTTTTACTATGGGGACAAAGTCGAAATCGCGAAAAAAAAATCAGCTGTTTCATACATTTCGGCCGGCGTAATGCCGCCAATTTGTATGAAACGGGTGCGCCAAAGTATTTATAAAATTGCAACTTAGATTATTGGAACTCCGAAAATTTTTCTTATACAATTTAACTTCATAATGATCGGTATTTAGAATAATCTTTGTTCATAATCATCATCACATAGAATTATTTATGTTCATAATATTGTTTTTCATACATATTTTTAGTACTAACTTTTATGTTTATATAATTTTTCACTATACTTATTTTATGCTATATATTCTAATGTTATAGGTATTTATTTTTATCTGTACTGGTTTTATGTATGAATTATTTCTGTTTAATTAAATATAAATCGTACTATTACTGTAAACTAGCTACCTGCACAAATCAGGTTGTGGCAGAGTAGGTACTGTACTAAACGGGTTCCCTCTAAACTTTTTTTGTCCGAAACGCTTAGGACATAACCAGTGGTCGGATATCCCGGTGCAACAAGGGGTGAATGACCTCAAACATTAGACTAATATGGATATACCACGGGATTCCTCAAAATTACATCTAGTAAAGTTTAGTAATATTTTGTAACGCAAAATAAGTGCATGTACATACAAGCGTTTATTATTATGCGATTTCGACAATTATTTTAAAAGATAGGTTATAAATTTAGTTTAATATTGACCTTAGTACCAAATAGCCTTTTGGTATGAATATTCTTAAATAACCACTTGAACGTCCGATGATAGCATATTATCCAAACAAAAAAGGCAGTAGACTGTTCGTGGATACTATACTATCCCATGAAGTCGAAGGAGACACAGTTGATTATAGCGGCATGTAGCGAAATATAGAGGCATTATTTCCTAATTCCCTTGTTGCAACAACGTAGCCTAATAAACTAGTTTGCGCTAAAAAATATAGATAGCAGTGTACGCTCGTTACTCAGTCGATAAAAAATTATAATTATAAGTGTTCTGTCAAACTGCCGTGCAATTGTGAGTGTTTGCTAAGGACTCATAGTTATGTCGTAAGTATTTCACGTTAATTTACATATTTTTGGGGTTATTATACATAAAAATGATCAGGAACGTGTGCTCTATACGATAATGTGTATCATCTTAAGTTTTTGACAGTGTGATACCTGTCAAGTGAGTTTAAAATATGAAGGTTAATTTGAGCTGGGGTAGTAAACGTTTATAGCCGTATTATTAGTAATAGAACACCATGTTTAGTGAAATATATAATAAATATTGACGAGTGGTTTATAAGGAAGAGATTAATATTCATAAACATAAGAAATATATCAAACTACGTCAGGATTCATCAAAATATTTACGGTGTTTTTGTATCTTGGTGTATTTGTTGGAAGGAGGAGGTAATCTAATTAATTTATTTTGATACTTTGTTGAAAATTATATGTGTTATTTGTGGTATCATTATAAAGGTTAAATAGTATATTTTTTTAATATGCAATAAAAATAAGGGGTCATCGCTCAAAATTTCCTGTAATTAGTCGTCAAAGAAAAATCTTTCTTATTTTTTTACCGATGTCTTAAGTTTAACCTTGATTATAGTCAAGAATCATTAGGTATTTTACAATGACTATCATTGTATTTTAATAATTGTACTTTCATTTATACTCCTGATTTTTTTTATTATTATACCTTAAGTAGTTTAGAAAATATAAACGTTTTTGTAAAATCTTGTGACTGCGCAGCGCGGCGCGTACGTCGCTAAAAAAACCCGGACAGTTGACCGGAATATGGTCGCGCGGGGTGGACGTTCAAGTGGATAAAAGAGTTTAGCTTTAAAAATATAAGCTTTTTACTAAGGCATAATAGGTTCCACTTCTAGAAATAGCGAACGTAAAAAAAAAACAGAAATATCATATAATCAGGATCAGAATCAATGATCGGGAAATTAAAACAATATCCATACCCAGCCTAAATTAAACATTTTAGGTGAGGTCTCCCGCAGATACCTCAAAATTTTATTAATTTAAAGTTAAAGAAAAATTGTATCCAATAACCACTGAATGGTACATAGTCTTCCTGAGGTCATCAATTACTAAGTTAGAAAAAATATACCTGGTTACGGATTAAACATCCTCGTGTATGTAACATAAAATCAAACATTTTTAAGCAATAAGACTTGACACACCTATGCAGACACATTAGAGTAAATATATGTATTTTATGAAAGAATTATGGCTAGTAAGCCAAGTAAAGGTTCTATAAAGTTAAAATAGCATATAATTATTTTCTCTAGATTCCCTATTTTCAATCGATTCCTTTTCACATCTAAAATCCATTTGTACGCCGAAAAAGTCCTTTCCACTTCTACGGATGTCAGTGGAGCAAATTTGTAAAGAGACACTTCATCAGGTGCGGTATTATTTGAAATTTGGTCTGCGTATTCTCTAATGTCATCCAAATCTGTATTTAGTGCCATTACTGCTTCTAATTTAATCTGTGTAGCCATATTCAATACTTTTGTAAAGGGGCGTTTTCACAAACCGTCGTTCAAAACACTTTTTTTTAATTCGGACAAGTTTGGGATTGTTCGACTTAGGATCACGAGCTCTTTCAATCCTACTAGGAGAAAAAAAGTGTCCAAAAAATTTTTTTTTTTCCATTACGCTATCGTTTTTATAGACTTTGTATGGCGATAGCGTAATGGAAGAAATTAAAAATGTACGAAAATTGTGGGACGGTTTTTTTCACCTATCAGAATTAAAAGAGCTCGTGATCCTGAGTCGAACAAGCCCATACTTGTCCGAATTAAAAAAAAAAATATTTTGAACAACGGTTTGTGAAAACGCCCAAAGATTTCGTTTATGTTCGCAATTTGAGCTGCCTTTTTAAGTATACCTATCAGATCTATATATTTTTTTTTCAAACTAAACCCGGGAATTTAGGTCATATCCATATTAACTTTTCTACTTGGTATCCCCTGGTGTTGCACCGGGATATCCGACCACTGGACATAACAGACTTGGTATAATCTATTTTGGCATCAACTTAATGAGACAGAAACATCACTTGGCTTAAATAACAATATTTCGAATATTATTTTGTCCGAAACTATCTTGGCATATCATTAATTACGCCGAGTGTTATAAGACAGAAATTAGATTTGCATTTTTTTTTGGGCATGTAGCCACGTGTTCGAAACTTGCCTTTTTCGTCAGGCAGAATTTGCTGTGAGGGTGAAAATTTCTGCAGTGAGCGAGCGTAGCGAGCGAACAAAACCTTCCGGGGTACATCCGACTCCGATAGGTTAGGTTAGAAGACTAAGGCGGGAGCTTTGCTCCCGCCTTAGTCTTCGAGGTTATTTTTTTTTAGCAACCTAGAAAGTACTCAGCTCAGTAACACAGTAAGTAACGTATAGAATATTACTTATAAAACCTTCCGGGGTAGATCCGACTCGGATAGGTTAGGTTAGAAGACTAAGGCGGGAGCTTTGCTCCCGCCTTAGTCTTCGAGGTTATTTTTTTTTAGCAACCTAGAAAGTACTCAGCTCAGTAACACAGTAAGTAACGTATAGAATATTACTACTACCTCGATTATATTGAGAGGTTGTAATTATTCCTTCTCTGTTATGCTAAAACAAACTATGCCGATACTTTTTATGCACATCCAGATTATGCCTCATCATAAATAGGAGCATCGAAATTATGCTCGAATAATATTCAAACAACTCGAAATCTGCCACAAAGAAATATGCTAAAGTTGAGTATGTCACAACAGTTTCTGCACAAAGCCCATTATGACTACATAGTTTATGTTATTCATAAAAGAATTATACCACAACAGAGTGAACCTAATGGGAAAATGTTTATAAATAAACAATTTATTTCAAATAACTTTATGAGTGTAGATTAATCTACTTGACGACTTTAGGAGGATAAAATTTCGAAATAAAAATCGTTATGAACATTGTAGGTAGAAGTATAATTTTTAGTAAGAAAAAAAGTATGAGAAAAATTTTTCGGAGTAATGATGATTATGAGTAAAAAACGGTATTAGTAAAAATATTCGAAGAAAAAATTGTATAAGTGCCAATATGGACCCGTATGAAACAGCAGATTTTTTTTTTCGCGATTTCGACGTTGTCCCCATAGTAAAAGTTGGTGAGTATGACCTACACATTCACTACGTAGAATTTGAACGGTCGAAAAAAAAACACCCTGTATGTCTGTGTGTAGACGATGTCGCGGGCACCTGCTAGTAGCCTACAATACGCATAACTTAGCAATTAGAACATCCAGTGCATGGCCAGCTCATGCTATTTTCATAAGCTCACACTTTAGGCAAACCTGCGCTAGCGTACAGAGGCCCTTACTTGGTAGTTTAATGAGAAGTTATTTATTCGTAATAATGAATGATTTAGCGTGGCGGACACGCTAAGCTATAATCAGAAAGCATAATAGTAGTGAATAGTATTATTAAAATGAAATGGTATGTTGATAACATTATTCAGATTAAAGTTCGTAGTTAGCTGTTATATCTGGAAATCGTGAATCAGAATAGGCTTAACACATGATTGATTAGTGCGACAGCATGTCGCCGCGAGATAAATTATCGATCCCTCCTTTATTCATATAGTTAGTAAAAGATGGAAAATCTGTCTTCCAACAATACAAAATTGGGACCATAGTAGATACATGTCCACATAGTACAAAATGTATGTAGGTTTTCAAAATAAAAACGATGTAATACTAATAATATATGGTAAATATACCTAAATAAAATCCCGTTTTAAGAAAGAACGTGTTTTATTATAATAAGAATAAGAATGGTTTATTTGGCGACATACAATACAGAACATTAAATACAAGTATCAAACAGTAAGGATTTGAACACCAAAAAGGATGCCACTCAGCATGTGTCGTGTCAGATGACATGACATTTTCTCTTGTAATATTTAAAAACTAAACAAACGAATGTCAAAAAATGTTTACTCATTTGTAAACCTACATTCCTGTCCCCAAATTAAAGGATACAAGCTTAACCTTTGTGTTTGAAGCCGTCAGTCAACAAGTCTGAACATAACGGTGTCGTGGAACGCTAAGTAAACGCTAACTGCACTGCGCAAACATTTCGGATGAGCGCAAAAAATACGCATTTTTTGGGAGCTAACAAAAATGTTATGAATGTGATAATTGCAAAGAGAGAATTGAATGGTTTGGATTGTATTTGACCTATCGTCGTAAGGTCTCATTCGAGTTAATTAGTTAATAGGTACAAAAATGATAATGATGTTGTTTTGTTTGAAGTTAGACCAAATAAAAACAAATCCATCAATTAAGTAGTTCTATACGGGTTTAACTGTTTGTAAATTACATTCGTATTTAAAACGTTTAGTAGATATTTTATGGAACAAGTCATTATGTTTTATAAAAAAAAAATTGAGTCTTATATCACCTCGGGCGTTGGTAAACTTCTGTATTTTTTCTTTGGTACATGACATCTAATATTTAAATTAGTAGGTAGGTAGGAGGTACTTAATTTATTAATTTGTTTGTGTTTACAATTTTTTTTAATGTGTCTACGTATTTATTTATTTGTGTTTGAACTGACAATATCAACAAAAGACTAAGTTTCTCGATTTGGAACCAAGACTCACGAGTCAACGAAACAGATATCCTGCACACAAGGTTCCGTTTTAAGTACCTATCTAGTTACCGTTTACCTATAGGTAAACGGTACTCTGCTATTATATTCTGACAATCACCATTATGAACTTCACCAAGATATATCCTGTACGTGTACTCTATTACTCCTACAATTTGTAAACCTAAAAGGATAGATGCCTACAAGGATTTAGCAGAGTTGCATACCGTGGTAAAATTATATGATTGGCTATCTGATATTATTTGAACGCTCTACAGTAGAGCGAACACAATTTTTTTAAAGTCGTACGTATACCACTATAATACAATAAACACGAATTAGTAAATCCACGGCTGTATGACGTCGCACCTGCGAGCACACTTTTTATCGCGCCATCAATTAGCAAATGCATCGCGAACAGAATTAAAAAGTGTGAGTCATGTCTGCCGCGCCTTACTGGGAGGCGGTCGTCGATCTTCACTTAGCCGTGTACAGACAGACCTACCTACGGCACGTGGGCTGGGTAACTGCCTGGATTAGGTACCGGGTTTCCATATAGAGCGAGAATAGAAATGTCAACGCGTGTGTATGCGACGCTTTTTCTGTTCGATATAAATTAAATTTGGTCGTTCCGCGTTTCCGCGTATCTACCTAATGTAATCGGTGTCAGGAATTTAAATTAGTTTGTATACGCAGTAAAATTTATTGAATAATATTATACAACAGTTAAAAATATACACAGATAAGCAACTTAAATAAAATTATAGACAATGTATTCGTGGACAATTTTTCCTTTCAAAATGTTGTTGTGTTATTCTTAGCGTACTTAGTTAAATTATGTTAATAATGGCTAACGGCCCGAATAAACGAAGCCGTTGACCTGTTCTCACGATATGTATTTAACGTTCGTTTAATGTTTAGAAACCTCTATCGCGAATTTATTTAACACAAAGATATGTTTACGTTAAATAGCCTCCGATACCGTAACTCGATCAAAATATCCGGTTCGAAGGACCAATACCTACTTTATTTATAGTAACAATTATAAATGTATCTATGGCATATATCGCTTGTTTCTAAAGTTTGCCTTTGTCACTAAATGCTGATACTTGTCAATATTTCGTTACCACGGAAGTGAAGCAAGAGTACTTAGTTAATGGTGGTTATCGACCGATGCAAAACGGAGGTCTTCTTTTAATCAGGGCAAATACAGAATGTATGTCTCTACTATAACTTATAGAGGTTAACATTAGGAACCAGTGTTCATCAACAGGGCCGGATTTAGAGGTTGAGAGGCTTCGGGGCAACAAAGAAGTGGAGGCCCCCTGGCCCCCAGTTTTTTTCCAAATAAAGTTGAGAATTTTTTTTAGTCCAGTTTTCAATATTTTTTTGTGAAAACAAGTATAATTACTTTATTATTTAACACACATATAAATTTAATATAATCGGAAACGAGAATTTATCTGAAATAAAATTTTAGCGTTAATGAACGGAATCTTCCGAGCTTTTATTCGCTTTTTAATCGTTGATGATTTCGCTGAAATCTAGTTCCCAGAGTAGATCACTTGCAATACTCGAAAAAAAATCACTAGTGATTACTAGTTCGAATTTGATTATTTTTTTTCGAAATCTCTATTGTGGAGGCCCCTCTTCTGTGGAGGCCCCGGGGCTGTAGCCCCGGTTGCCCCCCCTAAATCCGGCCCTGTTCATCAAGAATCTAGTTCTTTGAAAATTTGGGAAGATATATGTATAGATAGTACTTATACGAGGTTTACAAAGCCAAAGTATTATTTCGCAGGGTGAAATATATTGGCAAAAAATTATAGGTACATACTTATAATCAACACCTTTACAGCCCAGACCTCCGTAGTTTTATCCGATATACAATATAACTTTATATGTTGGGTAGGGCTTTAAAAGCCCTGTTTTTGACCTCATTACACTGCGGAAATGATGAGTTAATTTCCTCACCTTCCAATGCCACGGAAACCTTCAAGTTAGACATAAAACGCGATAAAACCCTTAATGAACTAACTATAATGAAATAACCGAATCGCAACTGATAAGGCGATAACGACAGTCGCTCCGCAGCCGCCGGTCCGCGCGGCCGTCGCGCATCACGCGATCTCGAACTAACTCGAAAAAACTCGAATATTTAAACGAACCTATCATAATTCCCGCCTAAAACGAAAATTTCAAAAGTTGTGTGTTATTTTATATTGTATTCTTACATGGACACCATTTTGATTTTATAGTAAAATCGAAAATGTTACAACTTTTTATTCAAAATCTGTAGGTAACTTTTTAAGTACGTTGGTATTTAAATGCTTAGTTTTTCAGAATTAAGATTATAAAGGCCTATTGTCTTCAAGGTTACCTTTCACGTGTGACTTCAGTGCACCAAGTTCATGTTGACATCACCGTGGTTGTATGCATAATTCCATAGTTAATTCGATTACACGATAAAACTAAACTGCATTCTAGCCTTGAAGCTTCTTGTTCCGAATTTGATTTTTATTTCGCATGCTACGTAAACTTCAGTGTTAGTGGCCAGTGCACAGTGAACCGTTGGTGTGGATTAACGTGTCGTTATTTTTTGTTTGACGTTAACTATACGATTAGTTATTCAATGGCCGTGATTATGACAAAAATGATGGATTACTGTTTATTGGACGCACTGATAAGGAAACTGTGTCAGGAGAGCAGAAAGTGATCGTATCAATATGTCACTCCAAGAGGTGAGAATGAGTTGAATACCTACATTTTAATTATTAATGTGTATCAATGAGGGTAGGCCTTGGACTTGGATACAGTTATCAACAGGAAAATAGTGATAACCAGAAATGTATGACTACAATTTGCCTGTTATAATACTAAATAGATTTAGTATATGGTTCCCAGTATTATAGGCGGTACAATATCGTCAACTAGTTTAGGTACTAGATAAAATGCATATTTTGTATAAAATATAGCTAAAACTACGCAACGAAACACAGTAAGAACTGGACTTTAAACCTTCAAGTACCTACCTACTTAGTTTTAATTATGTAGATTATATTTGTGTTTACAACTTAAGAGCAGATAATGCCGAATAATGTTGTAAACTAGTTTTTCATAATTACAGTCAAATTAAAATCTAATAGCATAAAGTTAGGATCAAAACAACGCTTAATTTCTCAGTTAAATGGATGAAAACAAACTAATTACTAAGTTACATATTTACGTGTCGACACGCAAAACTGACGTTTGTCTTCTTGGCAATAGAACCTATAATTGCAGGGAGTAACACCCATTTTCTATGCAATTAACAAGTTGCTGAAAATTTTCAAGGGCGCACTTTCTAGTTCTGCTATTGCCGTAGATGCCCCTTAGTGTAGATGCGGCTTATGGATTCATTCGTTTATATTAAAATATGTATATTTATGATCATCGTAAAAACCTTTTTAGCAAAATCGGTGATATGGTTCCTAAGAACAAATCTTCGTATGTCTTATAGTTTCAGTCTTTCCCATACTGACCGATTTGAATGGGCCACCCTGTATACTTACATCTGCGAAGAAATTCAAGGGTGTGTTTAAAGTTCCCAACAAGTATTGGGCCAATGTTGGGGACCACGCCACGTTTGATGTCAAGTTGCGCAAAATGGCCTGAATACAACAACAACAACAATATTCTATTGCAAGACATTTTATATTAGTAGCATGTCATTGCCAAAAAAATAAAATATAGAATCATTATTATTAATCTCAATCTTATGTCAGCATTTCTGACAATCTAGTTAAGTGAATAGATAACAAACATGTTTTTTTAAATATTGTTTGACGAAGTAGGTACATATTTATTAAGCATTTTAGTTACCTACATACGTTAAACATACTAGTAAAGGATACGATACATTGATCTAATTTAAGTCATTAGCATTAATTATCTTTATAACTTGTTATAGTTTTGATTCTACGCGTCTACTGACAACGATATACCTAATATTTTTAAGCAAGTATACCCCAAGTATTATAGTTTTATTACTACATACCATAGCGAATCTAAACTTTTAACTAATCACCACAGCCGTAGAAATGTTCTTAATTGCGGGTAGTCCATGCCCTTCCACCCGCTCTATACAAACGACCTTCGAACTACCCTAAATCAATCCTAACTACCCACCTCACGCGTGAGGACGAGGTCGAGGGTTCAAATTCTGGTAAAAGCTTATTAAGTAACACCCTAACTACTGCCTCGATCTTAAAGTTTATGGTTAATTTTACTCATTATTATTCAAATCGTTTATTTTAATTTTCCAACCCATGAAGAAAAATAAATATTAAAAAATGTACCTTTAGTCTCTAAACAAAGAGAACTTTTGATCTAGGGCATGTTCTTGAAAACGTTTTTAATATCGTAAGTGAAGCATTCTAAGCCCTTTGTTAACTTTTCAGATAGTGGTATTAATGCCTTGCGTCGTTTCGTAAATAACCTTATTTCGTAACTAACGTGCACACGGTTCATAAAATCGTTACGATCTTAGCGAAGTAAACAAATAAAATCTAGGTTGTATACTTTTACACCGTACACAAGACAAAGGTGAACTCGCTTACTCAATGATATTTCGGAATGTACTAATATCTGCAAATAATATTTTAGTTACCAATTAGATAAGTAGGTACTCATTTATGGCCTGATGTCCATTTTTTACTTATTCCTATTTTCCCTTAATCCAGTTATTTCGAATCTGTCTCCAAACATTTGGGAAATAGTTTTCCTCGATCAAAGAACGCAATGACTCCTCGTCCTTGCCAATTGAGGTCAATCCAGGTTAGCAGTGTTTATATCAGGTTAGCTGTACCCTTGTACCGTCTAAACATGCGACCCACACATGTAGATACATAATATATACCTGTATCGATTGAATTACGTACTTAGCTCCATAAAAATATACTTCTACTGCTGTTCGAAAATCAAAGAATAATAAGGATTAGCAATAACTAGATGACGTAATCTTTGACATTCATCAAAAATAATTTAATTATGTAATAAGTATAACTCTGCTCGATCTGCCAGTCCCATTAAAATATTATTATAGTTTAATCGCGTGCTTTACATCCGGGATCAATTAAGGAAATATTGTTTAAAATTGTTAAAAATATAAAATTGTTAAATGTATTGGAAAAAAACTAGGTACCTATTTATTATTATTAAACAAATGCCACCCGCAGTAAAGGGAAAGTGTGCGGAAATAATATAATGTATTTGCGAAAGTTTGCACGCCTTAAAAAAATATTACGCCAAACACATACCTACTTATAAAATATTTGGTACCATTAGTAAATTTGACACGTTCAATAACCAAAATATATTAAAGTGAAAGCGTGAAAGTATTCACGTATCGCACAATGAAGCAATCTGCCTGTAATATTGATTGACATTTTATTGACAGTTACACTAACCGATTCGTTGTATAAGTTACATGAAGTAAGTACTGGTTAATTCGTAACTGATACTATCACTAGGTATAGATAATACCGGGAAGATGTCTATTTATTGTTTTGGGAGATTTTTTCTCTGCGTTTTTCTTACTTTATTGTTTTAATACGACATACCTACGCGCTAATTATAGTGATTATGCAATGCTTTGAAACGAAGCATCTAAATTTGTCCATGGGCGTCATATGGGATACGCAGTGTTAATGTAATTTTAACGGTGATGTACAAAACATTAAACTGTTAAATTTAGCTTAATATCTTGCGTCTGAATTCTTGCTCTCTGTATCATATCCGGACCACATCATTGTTTGCTTTTTGCTCCTAGCCTATTCGGTGTAAAGAATGAGGAAATGTAATAGGTCTTAATATACTTCGGTTTAGTTTTGTATATGCTTCCGGTTAGTGTGGAAAACCCTAAATATATTTTTAAGTAGGTATAGGTACCCACTTTATACTCCATAATAGGTCACAGTCAAACTTAAAATAGAAGTAAAAAACATCTCTGCACACTCTGAAGGGTTCATGAGTAATGACGTCTATAGACATCGAAGAAACCCGACCGAAGTAATTTAATCATCAGTCATGTAACATTCGGGAACAGAAAACCCATGTACCTGCCCAGTGTTTTTAAATAACTGAGAATAAATCTCTAAACTACTTAAATACTTTACAAAATGCGAATCGTTTCTACTTTGTCCGTCAATTCCTAGAAAATACTTTCCTGTGTTAGGAAAAAGTCACTCGTTCTAGTTTAGAAAATTACGTTTAATACAACCTAGCTCGTACGTTAGTTAGTTTGTAATACTTTATATTAATAAATACAGGTAAAAATGTTGTGTAGTGCGCAATATTCTTAAAAAACTGACTAGCAGTATTATTTTTAATAACTATTAGCAAATAAATTAAACACTAAAGAATAAAGTTTAGTTTTGTTTTTCCAAGATAAAATATCACCACGACCTTGAGCTCAAAATGAGGATAAAACAAATGATTGTGTTTGTGTATTGCGTCACATTCGTAATATAAGCAGCTACCTAGCGGCGCGACTTGTTTATGTGTTTTCTAGTTTAATGGGAAATAGAACGTCCTTCAACGGTGTCCTGCTCACGGCACATCATATCAAGTTTTACAGGTTGAAGGCATCTGCCTTAGGAAGTTATTTTATTGCGTAAAGTTATCTAATTGTTAATTATAATATTTGTAATACACTAGAGGGTGACTGAACTAATAGGATAATTGTATTATTCTAATATAAGCTTAAATGTGTTGCTAATATTTATGACTTAACAGTTTCATATTTTAATAATTTCCCCATAACTCAATCATAAATCACAATACCATAAAATTCCAATTGCATAAAATGACGAAATTATCACCATTCGTGAATTTTGGCCCTGCTTTAAACTAGTGATTGGTAATAATTGGCAATTATTCAAAAAAGTTTTCTGACCCCTGAACTCGCATAATTATTATTATCTATCTCCTATAATTTATTAATTACGGACCTGCCTATATGATAAGTTTCTCTGTTATCTTGTATTTTGGTTATGTTCTTATCGTAATATGCAATTGAAGTAATTCAATTTTTTATACTAGAATATTTCTTTAAAAATGTAAAGTAATTGATTTCCAAATATTCGTGCGTGAAGTCGTTGGCATCTGGCATGCGTTAAGTAGGTACTCACAATGATGCAGTTCCGAGATTTCATTCCATGAAACTATCGCACGCTCTATTTGTTGCATATTGATACGCGACGCATCTATTACCGACCATTAATCTTTCCAACTTTGTATTTTATACCTACAACCTAGACAGCGTATAGATAACCATTTGACATATAACACGTTTGATTAGGCACAAGGAATTTATGTAACTATAAGCATAATTCCATACAATAATTGTATTTACGTTTATCGTTATACCTACAATTATTTAACATAGCCAAATATATTACAATACATCTTTAAGTAGTACTTAAAACTACTGGAAGGTTTTGGTTACGGTAAATAGGTACAGGCAATTTCTGAGGAATACTACCACCCCGTTCAATAAGGATGAAAACAACATTTAGAAATGGATCCTATTGGCACTTATACAATTTTTTCTTCGATAATTTTTATTAATAACGTTTTTTAATCATAATCATCATTACTCCAAAAATCTTATCTCATACTTTTTTTCTTACTAAAAATTATACTTCTACCTACAATATTCATATCGATTTATATATCGATTTTTTAGACTCATAACTTCATTACTCAGATTTATCTGTAAGCATAAGCTTCTTTAAAATAAATTCTTTGCTTATAAACATTTTTCCTATAATCATTTGTAGTCATAGACTTAATTCATAGCGTTAGAAGTCTTATCTGTAGATAAAGTGAATCTAAATTATTATGTGAAGACCGCTGTTCTAACCTAACCTAAACCACTTTTCTGCTAGCAATTCGTTTTTTGGAGGTCGCAGTTCCAATCTAATCTAAACCACTTTTCTACTAGTAATTCGTATCTGTGGGGGTCACTATTCTAACCTCACCTAAACTACTTTTCTACTAGCAGTTCGTTTGTATGGAGGTCCAGTCAAGTGCAAAAATAAGTATCGAAAGAATCCGTTCATAAATATGTTACGACGTTCTTATTACATAGAATTAGAGTGCATGGACATATTTTTGAACATTTTTGTATATCCCTTATTTTGTCTTCGACTGTCCCAGTTCTAACCTAACCTAACCTATTTTTCTACTACCAGTTCGCTTCTGTGGAGGTCGCAGTTCTAACCTAACCTAACTTATTTTTCTACTAGCAGTTCGCTGCTGTGGAGGTCGCAGTTCTAACCTAACTTAAGCCACTTTCTACTGGCAGGTCGTTTTTGTGGAAGTCGCAGTTCTAACGTAATCAATTACATTTAGTTATATAAAACCGTTTCAAGTAAATATACGAACTGGTACCTATAGTAAAAAAATAATATAACTTTGATGTATATTACATAAGATAGGTATAATGAAAATTTATATACAGATCAATTTTAGTGTTAGAAATGCTTATGAAAATCAACATTATGAACATTAAGAATTCTGAGTTATGATACTTACGAACAAAGAATAGTATAAATAATGATCATTATGATGTTAAAGTATAAGAAACATTTTCGGAGTTCCAATAATCTAAGTTGCAACTTTGGCGCACCCGCTTATTATGGTCATTATCATTTGTCGGCGTTTTCGTTACGTTCTGACAAGTAAGCAAGTACCTACAAACGAAACTGACGCGAAGCACGACAAACGATAAACACGGGACCATCATAAGACCACTAGATATAATATAAGCAGTGGTCGGATATCCCGGTGCAACAAGGGGTGAATGACCTCAAACATTAGACTAATATGGATATACCACGGGATTCCTCAAAATTACATCTAGTAAAGTTTAGTAATATTTTGTAACGCAAAATAAGTGCATGTACATACAAGCGTTTATTATTATGCGATTTCGACAATTATTTTAAAAGATAGGTTATAAATTTAGTTTAATATTGACCTTAGTACCAAATAGCCTTTTGGTATGAATATTCTTAAATAACCACTTGAACGTCCGATGATAGCATATTATCCAAACAAAAAAGGCAGTAGACTGTTCGTGGATACTATACTATCCCATGAAGTCGAAGGAGACACAGTTGATTATAGCGGCATGTAGCGAAATATAGAGGCATTATTTCCTAATTCCCTTGTTGCAACAACGTAGCCTAATAAACTAGTTTGCGCTAAAAAATATAGATAGCAGTGTACGCTCGTTACTCAGTCGATAAAAAATTATAATTATAAGTGTTCTGTCAAACTGCCGTGCAATTGTGAGTGTTTGCTAAGGACTCATAGTTATGTCGTAAGTATTTCACGTTAATTTACATATTTTTGGGGTTATTATACATAAAAATGATCAGGAACGTGTGCTCTATACGATAATGTGTATCATCTTAAGTTTTTGACAGTGTGATACCTGTCAAGTGAGTTTAAAATATGAAGGTTAATTTGAGCTGGGGTAGTAAACGTTTATAGCCGTATTATTAGTAATATAACACCATGTTTAGTGAAATATATAATAAATATTGACGAGTGGTTTATAAGGAAGAGATTAATATTCATAAACATAAGAAATATATCAAACTACGTCAGGATTCATCAAAATATTTACGGTGTTTTTGTATCTTGGTGTATTTGTTGGAAGGAGGAGGTAATCTAATTAATTTATTTTGATACTTTGTTGAAAATTATATGTGTTATTTGTGGTATCATTATAAAGGTTAAATAGTATATTTTTTTAATATGCAATAAAAATAAGGGGTCATCGCTCAAAATTTCCTGTAATTAGTCGTCAAAGAAAAATCTTTCTTATTTTTTTACCGATGTCTTAAGTTTAACCTTGATTATAGTCAAGAATCATTAGGTATTTTACAATGACTATCATTGTATTTTAATAATTGTACTTTCATTTATACTCCTGATTTTTTTATTATTATACCTTAAGTAGTTTAGAAAATATAAACGTTTTTGTAAAATCTTGTGACTGCGCAGCGCGGCGCGTACGTCGCTAAAAAAACCCGGACAGTTGACCGGAATATGGTCGCGCGGGGTGGACGTTCAAGTGGATAAAAGAGTTTAGCTTTAAAAATATAAGCTTTTTACTAAGGCATAATAGGTTCCACTTCTAGAAATAGCGAACGTAAAAAAAAAAACAGAAATATCATATAATCAGGATCAGAATCAATGATCGGGAAATTAAAACAATATCCATACCCAGCCTAAATTAAACATTTTAGGTGAGGTCTCCCGCAGATACCTCAAAATTTTATTAATTTAAAGTTAAAGAAAAATTGTATCCAATAACCACTGAATGGTACATAGTCTTCCTGAGGTCATCAATTACTAAGTTAGAAAAAATATACCTGGTTACGGATTAAACATCCTCGTGTATGTAACATAAAATCAAACATTTTTAAGCAATAAGACTTGACACACCTATGCAGACACATTAGAGTAAATATATGTATTTTATGAAAGAATTATGGCTAGTAAGCCAAGTAAAGGTTCTATAAAGTTAAAATAGCATATAATTATTTTCTCTAGATTCCCTATTTTCAATCGATTCCTTTTCACATCTAAAATCCATTTGTACGCCGAAAAAGTCCTTTCCACTTCTACGGATGTCAGTGGAGCAAATTTGTAAAGAGACACTTCATCAGGTGCGGTATTATTTGAAATTTGGTCTGCGTATTCTCTAATGTCATCCAAATCTGTATTTAGTGCCATTACTGCTTCTAATTTAATCTGTGTAGCCATATTCAATACTTTTGTAAAGGGGCGTTTTCACAAACCGTCGTTCAAAACACTTTTTTTTAATTCGGACAAGTTTGGGATTGTTCGACTTAGGATCACGAGCTCTTTCAATCCTACTAGGAGAAAAAAAGTGTCCAAAAAATTTTTTTTTTTCCATTACGCTATCGTTTTTATAGACTTTGTATGGCGATAGCGTAATGGAAGAAATTAAAAATGTACGAAAATTGTGGGACGGTTTTTTTCACCTATCAGAATTAAAAGAGCTCGTGATCCTGAGTCGAACAAGCCCATACTTGTCCGAATTAAAAAAAAAAATATTTTGAACAACGGTTTGTGAAAACGCCCAAAGATTTCGTTTATGTTCGCAATTTGAGCTGCCTTTTTAAGTATACCTATCAGATCTATATATATTTTTTTCAAACTAAACCCGGGAATTTAGGTCATATCCATATTAACTTTTCTACTTGGTATCCCCTGGTGTTGCACCGGGATATCCGACCACTGAATATAAGTAACCGCGTATCGCGTTCTCTATATGGGATATCGATTTTAATCGAAACTTTATGCTTGACAGTTGTCCAACTTTTCAAATGTAGACCACTCATTATGGAATCAGGTCACGCTATGATGATCTTACGTACCTAGTCAGTCTTACAAATAGCATTATTAGGATAATGTATGTGCCAGCTTATTGTTGTTCAATCGTCATAGGTTAAATATAGAAGACTGACTTAACTGAGCTAAGACTCAATACAAATATACTTAAATGTTATTTGATCTAGCTGAAAGGAAAATGTAAACTAAGTACCTACCTATTTAGTATCGATAAATAGGTAAATGGGAATTTACCTTAATAAAAAATAAGTTAAATTAAATACAGACAGCTACTTACATCTTTATTCGTATTCGTGGCGATAATAGTTACATTATACTAACCTAACGTTCATTGAATCATCTTTGTCAATAACACAGATTGGACATGTGACTTCAATCACCTTATGTATTCATAAATAGATTGCGACCTATTGGTAAACATCCTAAATACTAAATAAAGCAATTTGTTACTTTTGTTTCGAGTTCATTCAGCAGCCTTAGCACATGATTGGTGCGACAGTATGTCGCCGCGAGATAGATCTCCCGTCCTTTACTAGCTATATTAACAAAAGAGGGACGGATAGACTATCTCGCGGCGAGATACTGTCGCGCCAATCATGTGCTAAGCATACAGGCAACATATTGTTATAGATTCAATTGTAGGGTACTTGTGGAAATATACTAGAGCGTCCTATGTTATACGAGTATGTACGAGTAGGTAAATAATTATTCAATCAAAAAACTTAATAAAACGGTTAATCTATCGGTTAGTCACTATGTGCACAATGACAGACTCGGAGCTTGATAATGAAGACCTATGATCTCAGAACCATGTCGCATTATGACTACAATCTACTTCTTAGATGTCAAACGCTGCGAGTGCCCGCGACCTGTCATTGCCAAAAGATAATTAACGGTTCATTTTGAAGTACATGAAGTGTAAGGAGCGTAGGGGTGCGTAATGAGTGATACACGCAACGGTAGGAAGACGAATGTATTGATTAAATAAATATGCTAGCTTTTATAGGGAAACATTTCCTTTGTTCTTAACACGAGTCTAAAGTACAAGGTTGAAGAAAATGAATAATTATTTTCTATGTTTACAATATCGAATTACATGGTATCATATTACATGTGAAAAATAGACAATTAATTTATTATATCGATTCGCGGTGGGTGGTCTCAGCTGTAATGAGTCACTCTCCGCTACACGTCCTTCCCTTTTTTTTGAGACAAAAATTGTGTGAATACTATTTTTGGCTTAATTTTAATGTACTTATATCTAAGTATACAAGTTGGTACTTAAAACTATTTTTGAATATAATAATGATCTTAAATGCTATCTGGTTATACAATTTCTCTTATGTTTACATTATAGGCTCCTTATATAGCTACTAATTGTAATTAGTTATTTATGCTTAGCTGGGAGTAATGGTGAGATATTATTTTGTTTCGTTCCCGATATGGTTAGAGCTTTTATTGTTTATGATGTTTGTTGTCTACTGATACTATTATTTCTGTTAGTGTGCACTTTCGTATTTGGCATGGTGTTTGATTTTGTAGGTAACTTTTGTTGGCTAGGGTTTGTTATTTTTCTTCTTTATTACTTGCTGCCTCGTCATACCGAGTGGTTGATTTATAATAAAAAAAATATGGCATTGATCTTTATGGATTCGACATTTATGTTGGCGCGCGAGAAGGCTGTGGCCTTCGCTGCCATGCATGGTGTGGCCCTGCACGGGGTCGCGGTGCGGCCTGTGGCGGGGCTGGTTCACTATGTCGCCATCTTCGGGGCCGTTGTTGGACATCATCTGATGTGTCCTGTGAACCCTGCGCCTGGGCTGGGCGACATCCTGTTTGGGGAGTTGGGGTTCCGTGATGCGGAAAATGAGGTGATGTTCCTGGATTTTCAGCTGTCCGGGGATGGCCGATATTGGTTTGTGCGTTGGCGGCGGGCGGACTGGTTATCAAGGGCCGTGGAGCGGGCTCTTGAAGATATTGATGTTGACATTCTCACTTTCATGATGTAGTGCGTGTGTGTGTGTGTACTTTTTTTTTCTCTTAATTTGTGTGTGTGTATTTTTTTTTTATACTATTATATTTTATTTTTATGGTGTGTTTTTGTTGTTGTTTTATTTAAAGTAGGGTTTAGTTCTATTTTTATGGATTAGATACTCTTTGCCTGATATTAATATTTTTACATTTGGATCTTGATCTTCTATTACGGTAAATGGTCCTTGATACACTGGGTCAATTTTATTTCTATCTTCTTTTCTGATTAAAACTAACTCTCCTATGTTATAATGTATTGGATTAATTTTTAAATCATAATTAGTTTTCCTTAATAATTTTGATCTAATTAAATTATCCCTAGCATCCTCTTGGGATTTTTGTAATCTATACTTAAATTCTATAGGATAATAATCAAAATTATATATTGGGTCAACTTGTTTAATAATATTACCTGGAATTCGACATAATTTTCCAAATACTAACTCATATGGTGTATATTTAGTTGCTGAGTGAACTGTGGTATTATATGAAAAAGCCCAATATTGTAACCATTCTGACCACTGATGAGCCTGGTTATTTGTTTGTATCCTTAAATATGCTCCTAGAGCTTTATGTGAATTTTCCAAGGATCCAAGGCTTTCATGGTGGTAAGCGGTTGATTGCAATTGATTTATTCCTAAAATATTACATAATTCACGCATAGTTGACGATATGAATTCTGTTCCTCTGTCTGTTCCTATTTCTTTTGGAATTCCATATCTTAAAATAAAATTATTAACTAGTGCTCTCGCGACTGTCTCGGTCTCCTTGTTCAAAAGTGGGTATGCCTCTACGTATTTAGTGAGCTCGCACTGTAACGTAAGTATATAGCTATATCCGTTTGAATCTTTTGTTAGGGGTCCGCACAAATCTAAAAATACTTTGTCGAAAGATGCTGTTGCCGTGCTCGTAATATTGAGTGGCTGTTTTGTATGTCTATGAATTTTTTGTTTCTGACATTTATCGCATTTTTGTACGTATTTTATAATGTCGTTAGTCATTCCTGGCCAGTAGTAGTATCGCTTCATTTTTTCGGTCATTCTACGTATACCTGCGTGACCGCTAGTAGGTAATAAATGAAAATCATTTAATATGACACGTCTGTCATCTGTATTATTTATTCTCTTGACACCTTTAATAATATTTAACTTGGGGCCGGTCCCTTTATTATATTTATGCATGCATTGTGCTAGCTCAATTATAATACTCGCGGTGTCATCATTATATATTATGCATACTTCTGTTATATGTTGTTCCTTGCAAAACATACCTAATTCTTTCGCGAGGAAAGCTCGTTTCGGACACGATAAAGTACTAGGTGTGACACACAGTGTCGCTAAGGATGGCGAGTATATTATTATATTTTTTCGACTGGTTACACAATCTCGTTGTGTCAGTATTTTATTATAGTTATCTATATCATAAGTCAATTCCGGTAAGTTGTTAGGTTTTTTAAGGATTTCCACCGTTTGGGGTTGCGCAGGCCTGTCACGGTTGGAACCTTGATTCTGTGAATGTGTTGTGCCATTCTGGTTTTGTTGTTCTTGGTGTTTTCTTTGTGCTCTAGTCATTACTGATATTACATGTTCTGTCATACTTTTTAGTTCGTCACTGGTAATCTCGATCCTAGATAACGCGTCTGCAGCTACGTTATCTTTTCCTTTCAAATATTCTACCGTGAAGTCGTATTCTTCTAGACATAATCGAAACTTGGTGAGTCTACTTGATGGATTATTCATGCTGAATAAGTAGATGAGGGGGCGGTGATCTGTAATAATTTTAAACTTTCGCCCGTATAGGTATGGTCGAAAATATTTTACGCTCCATACAATTGCTAATAATTCTTTATCGGTTGTTGGATAGTTCTTTTCTGCTTTGTTTAATGGTCGGCTTGCATATGCTACCGGTAAACCATTTTTATTTGATAGTATACATCCTATGGCTATGCCTGATGCGTCCGTGTGTATCGTGAAAGTATTTTCTGCTGAAAAGTCTGGATACTGTAGTAACGGCGGTGTACTGATATTTGTTTTTAGCGTTTGGAATGCTTCTTCGCACTGTTTTGTCCAATTAAAGTCTACATTTTTTTTTGTTAAATTGGTTAATGGTTGTGTTATTTCGGAGAAATTTTTGATGAATTTTCTATAATAATTTACAAATGCTACAAAACGTCTAACTTCGTCAGCGTTTTTTGGTGTTGGAAAATTCTGAACTGCCGTGATCTTTTTTGGGTCAGGTTTTATTCCATCTGGAGTTACTACATGTCCTAGATATAATATTTCTTTTTGTAAAAAATTACATTTTAGTGGATTTAGTTTAAAATTAACCTTTCGTAATCTTCCAAAGACATCCATTAAGTTTTTATTATGTTGTTGTAAATTTCTACCCATGACAATGATGTCATCCAAATAAACTATGCATTGTATGTAGTTAAGTCCTGACATAGCTATGGTCATTGCTCTACTAAAAGCATTTGGGCTGGATTTTAATCCCATTGGTAGTCTTTTCATGTGATAGTGTTTATCTGCAATAAATGCTGTATACTTTCTGCTTTCGGGGTCTAGTTGTATTTGATAATAACCCTGGTTCAAGTCTAGAGTGGTGAAATACATGGCACCGGTCAAAGAGTCTAGAATGTCGGTGATATTAGGTAAGGGGAATTTATCATTTTCGATTACATCATTGACCTTTCTGTAGTCAATCACTAATCTCCATTTCTTTTCTTCACTGGAATCTGATTTCTTGGGTACTAAAAGTATTGGACTTGCCCATTCGGACTGGGATTCCTCTATGATGTCATTGTCTAACATTTGTTGTATTTGTTTTTTGATTTCTGATTTTTGTGATTGGGGTAATCTATATGGTTTGCTGTATACTGGTGATACGTTAGGTTTAAGTCGTATTTTTTGTTCATACAGGTTTGTGGTACTTAATTTATCTCCTGGTAATTGGAAAATGTCGGCGTATTTTGCACATATATTGGCAATGGAGTTACTTTCTTCATTATTTAAATTGTCAAAGTTTAAGAGTGAAAACAGTAATTTAACTCGATCTGCATTGTTGTTGCATTTGTCAAAAGAAAAACAGTTGTAGTCATTTATTGATTGAATTTCTGGTGTGAAATTGTTTAACATTATATTTTCGTCACGTGTGTTTAT
>JALPQI010007412.1:0-48407 GCA_025490895.1 Thaumatotibia leucotreta
CCGGGTTTAGTATCTGTTAATGAAGTCGACAACAAAGAAAACGTCGAGAGCGCGCTAACCTTTACAGCGAACACTTTGGTACTGAACGTAGGCCAGGCGACGGCTGAGGTTCTCCACATATGATCTAGTACGTATTTGGTCATTCTTTCATAATTTATTTAGGAAGCAAGTCCATAAGTGTTAATTAAGTTCCACACTAGAATATGTTAAGAGCTATTGCTAGTAGCAATAAATAATAATTGGTATACTTTAAAGTTAAGAACCATGGGCACCTAGGTTATATTTAGTTATTTACCCCGGAGAAACAGTGTATATTACGAAGAACTAGTAATAAATACATAGACAGCCATGACCAAGGAACATATATTTGTGATAAATAAAAAAGTAGGTACACAAATAATGCCCTCGCCGGGATTCGAACCCGGAACCTCCAGCTTCGTAGGCACCGTCACTACCAACTAGGCTACGGAGGCTGATAGGTAACAAGTTTAGTGATGCCTCTCGGCGTCGGCGTCGTTAAAAAAATAATTCCATTTATCATTTTGTTGTACCAAGTAAGGAGCTCCCGTCTCCTAGCCTAGCACACATTTCCCCAGCGCAAACGCAGCCCTAATGAAGCGATAGGGCAGGGGTCGCGCCACCGAACTAAATTACCATCGCCAACTAGGGACTCGCTGTTCCCGCTCCTAACGCATCGAGTCGAGAATACACAATGGACAATAATAGTGTTAGGAGCCATTTTACAATCCAGTGTTATACGAGTAATTACGAGTATAATAAAGTATAAGACTAGTTGAAGACAATAAAGTTATCTGATCTACTCCTGCTTAAAAATGTATGAGGGTCAGGTAATGTCTTCGACTGTAGGTACCTACTCGGATAAATAAGTCTAAAGTCAATCGTGTCAATTGAAGAAAATATATTAACAACAGTAACATAAAAAACATACAATCGAATTGAGAAACCTCGTCCTTTCTTTGAAGTCGGTTGGAAAAGGAATGTTTAAATGTGTAGAAGCCTACTAATTTTTGTCAATATCGAAGTCGTGATCCAAATGTACAAACATTTGAGAAATGATCTTGGATGTTTCTGTGAAAAGCCGATGGGAAATGATGGCGCCACGTCTGTGTAGGTATTTGTCTTTAAATCATAATGGACTGAGTAAAAATGTCCAATCGACTCGACATTTCAATTTTTGAATTATCATTCTACTACAAGGCCATTTCATAGAACCATATTTATTTGTTATTAGCGGTAGTGTAATAAAAAGAAAAATGTTACTGTGCTTTCAAATTTCTTCACAATCCTAAAGACTCCTTAATCCTGAAGACTTACTTCTCCAGAAATTTCACCATTTCAGGCGAAGACTCCTTTCGCTGTCCCCTCTCTCACTGACCAACTGGTTAGCCCAAGAGTTCGACTCTGCTCCATCACGAGAAGACAACAGCGGGTAAGACTGCGATATCACTTGCAAATGGCCGCCATTTTTGGCGCGAACTCGTTCGCTATGCAATTTGTTGGCAAGAATGGCGAATAATGTTCGGTTTGTCAACAATATTATTACAGCGGGAAAGGCGCCGGAGAATCGTTTGTTGAATTGTTATAGGCTAGTTATTGAAAGTGGTCGATTGTTATGTAGTTCATAGGATTAGAGTTCAGTTAAACTTGGAGTAAGTAAGTAGGTATCTAACTAATACTATAT
The DNA here is from genome assembly GCA_025490895.1 of Thaumatotibia leucotreta. Lineage (NCBI taxonomy): Eukaryota > Metazoa > Arthropoda > Insecta > Lepidoptera > Tortricidae > Thaumatotibia > Thaumatotibia leucotreta. Next base: position 1,703 of record JALPQI010007412.1, read on the forward strand.
TATTGGACGTAAAAGTAAGTAGTTTTTTGGAGTTTATACAGCTCACCCTTTGTTCCGAAATTGTAGAGTAAGCAATTTTTATAATCTCCAAATAATATATGATGATCTAAGAAAAACCCATGATAGGCATGTTTTGGTACTTGTTTGGTAGTACCTAAGCCTACTTATAAAAGTAAATTGAGAGAATAGTCGACAGACGTGTAATATTAATGTTAATATGTTTACAATTCAGTTAATTGTAGAGATATAAGTAAATATTTCCACTTACACACTAGCAATCATCATCATCAGTATATAGTTATCACGGCCGCGTGGTGACAGTGAGAATACATTTATCACCATTTGACACTCCATTAGGCAGGTCGACTACAGCATACTAAAATAGCGTAGGTAGGTTGTGTTTAGACTATGGCAATTACAGGTAGGTATATCAAAAAGTTGTATTAAATATACGTTTCACTAACTTTTTTTTTGTAAATACGTGTTATGTCCTAAGTTCCTATACTGCGTTACTTGTGTTACCCGTTAACATATTCTTGAAGTAATTCTCGACTAATTGGTGTTTATCGTGAGAATAGCCAACGCGTGAACGTGCGCGAGAACGGGTTCTGACTACCCCGGTCGACGGAGACAGGAGGCAGCCATAAGTTATACATATAGAAATATATAAAATGAAATATACATTATTTTATTCGTAACATACACAAAAATAACAACATACAAAAATGAGACAAAAACATTATTACCTATAAGCTTTATTTTATACGACAGACCGTTGCTTATCACGAACAACTCTGTATTCCAAAATAGTACTACCTGTAATGATAGTGCTTCATTGTTAGATTTCAAATTGCAGCGTTGTTCATGATATGAGTTGAGACGTTGTCGTGTGAAATATTGAATATAATTCTCGTTGCACGATACATTTCCACATTAAAGTAACCTATGAGAAAACTAGACCTAGCCGTTTCCGATTTTAAGTGAACGAACAGATTCTGCCGATTTCCAGTCATATTTTACACTAAATAAATGCACTTACGTACTACGGATGCTTGTTTGACACCCTTAGATTAAATTAATCAGATGACGCGTAGGTATATTTTGCGATCGATACGTACAGGCTTACTTTACTGTTGATGAAAGTTGTTGAAAAGTTCGTAAAATGATGTCAATGTTTTAGTCAATAACTATTTTTGCTTTAATTTTTTATTTATAGACTGGACTTCGGAAAAAGGTGCCGAAACGAATTTATATGTAACATTTTAATTACTTGGCTATAAATATTCGCGTTCGCCTACCGCAGCCATCGCGGGTCTAATTTTATGGCCAATCGTTTGTTTACCGTTTACCAAATTAAGTTGACTACAGTCGCGGACATTAGCTGACATGCATGAAAAATAAACTCTTGTTAGAATAATACAACAATTACGATCTATGGGCAATAAGTTTGCCTTTTATATGGTAAGATTTTAGTTCTAGTCTTCTAATACGGATACTAATTAAATGATTATTAATTTATTATATAAACTTTATTTTGGGAGTTTGAATAGTTTTACAACCAAACTCAAACAAGTTACACTTAAACACCAGCGGGAACAGGAGGATTATGTACACGACACAAGCTGCTTTTAGTTATATAAATAAATAAATATGAAAATGCAATAGTAATCGTGGTTTAATGTCCCAGGCTGAAGGTACTAGTTGTGTAAATGAAAAAAAATATGTAATACCTGATTTTCCGTCCACATACACTGTTTGTTTTTATATCTCAGCAATTTCATATGTGGAATAAAATAAATGTTATAATTTTCATCTTTCTTGCCGTGTTGCACTTGCACTTGCATAATTGTTGGTTGTGTTCTTCAATTATTATTATACTCTTCATCTCTAGGATATTGTAGGCGTGAATGCTTATAATAGACAAGACTTAGTGTTGTCTAACTGTAAGGTCCGTGCAAACTGACATTGATTTACAGGATGTTTTTTTTTCGACCGTTCAAATTCTACGTAGTGAATGTGTAGGTCATACTCACCAACTTTTACTATGGGGACAAAGTCGAAATCGCGAAAAAAAAATCAGCTGTTTCATACAAATTGGCGGCATTACGCCGGCCGAAATGTATGAAACAGCTGATTTTTTTTTCGCGATTTCGACTTTGTCCCCATAGTAAAAGTTGGTCAGTATGACCTACACATTCACTACGTAGAATTTGAACGGTCGAAAAAAAACACCCTGTATAACGGTTAACGGATATAGTAAAATTTAGCTTTGTTTTCATCTAACATCATAATTATTTTAAACACAAAATGTATAATTGTAAATTGTAGACCAAACGGTCGTAAAACGTATTGTATTGTATCATTTTAAATGTCATTGATCTGTCTTTGTTTCTATTGTGTTGCCATTTCTTTTTGCGCTAGCGCTGCGTTCAGTTTATTTATTTTTATTTAAGCCACACCTGCACGCTGCGATCGTGGCCCACAGAATGGGCTCGCCGGAAGATCAGCGCTAACCTCTGGGTGAGCATTATGCTGAGGCGAGTCCATTTCGTGGTATAATATTGTGCTGTATTTTGTTTGTATTCATCCTGTGTTTAGTTTTACTGATTTTTGCTACGAATAAATGATTTGAAATGAAATGAAAATATTCACCGATTTAAATTGAATACCTGATTATTATAGGCACCTAGTTAGCATGTGATCTAAACTTACTCTGAAATAAGGATACAAACACCTATTTCTCAAACATGCAATGAAATATTGTCTTTACGTTCCTTAAAATAGACTGGGAAGTATCGCTTTTAGGGCGCAGTAACTCACTGGGATGGAAATGGAATTTCATAACACTTTTTAGGTTTAGGCCAACAAAGTAACTTTTTTTTTTATTTCCACAGCATTGTCATTCTTTTTTTATTTCTTTGTATGTTTAAAAAAAGCTCTATACATGCAACCGTACCTACTATATACCAACTTGGCCGGGAATCCACATTTTCCCGGCCGGCCTCTGATGTATTGTACTATAATATCATGTCATTCAATTAATCTAATCACTGTATTACCTAAGTACGAAGTTACTCCAACGCAAGGAAGACCAATGGCAGATTTGAATACCTACCCAATTTATGGATGAATTCATTCATAATGTGTGTATGTACTTATGCTGCCTGTAATCCCCAATGTATAAGTACCTAGTAGGTAATTGTGCCATAATACCGTTTCCTCTCACAGCCTCATCGTGACCACGGCATAATCATTAATTTACATTTCTGTATCTTTTAAAGCCGACTGTACGCGTATTGATTATCAGTCCATTATTATTTATTGTCCCTCGACGCTACACATCTGACGGGTTTGGTTAATAGAAAATTTGTCTAACGGTGTCCATTTTATGACGCCGTATCTGTTTCACGAGCAGACTTGTAAAAAAACGGACAGACGTCTAACACTTATTTATGGGCGTTTTAATTGGGTGCCATTTGGCGTTCTCGTGTTTGCAAATATAATTTGAATAGGGCTGCCGATTTGTGGTTCGCGGGGCGGAGTATGTGTCCCTAGGGGTGTCGATTCTATTGTTAAACGTCGGCTATACTACATAAACCAGTATAAGTGTGCTTGTAGTAAGCAGAGTTGAAACCGATCTCGAGGTAATATTATACTGGACATTAGAGCTTTCATATCGCGTGCGTATGCGCAAGTGATGGCAATAATCAGGGCTGCGCCAGCGCCCCTTTTGGCAGGTTTTTTATAGTGTCAGCTGCACAAGTGGAGCGAGCATTGTCCTCTACAATAATGGGATTAACCGCGATCATTGAATAATATGTCAAAATCGCGCGATATTGTTTAGATGACGCAATAGAGTATTCTATCGCAGTTTATTTTCAACATGTGGTCCCCGCGTCCCCTAAATCTATTTTTTATTCATTAAAGCGATTATTGTGTTTAACCATGTATCGCGGCGGAAAATCGGATCGATTAATGCCCCATCGTATCGAATAGTTTCGAGTGCTGCGTATTATCGTAATCGATTTTAATCGCTACCGTTAGAGACGTCGGCGTGACCGATCGCGTAATTTGAATGATGACTCCCGGGAACGCGTTTTTTAAGCGTTCTTCAACCGCCCGAAACCGTGGCTTTGTTGTTTAAATTAAAACGCTGTGTGATAGCTCCTAACGCAGTAAAATTATGATTGTGTCGATTCACATAAATTAATCATTCGTTATTTGTATGATTGACAGGAAATTTAATTTTGGTTAACAAAAGACGTTTGATTAAATCCACGTTGGGTCAAGGGATCGTATGCGAGTCGATTTGGTCTTTGAATAAACTTGTATGTGGCAGTGGCTATGAGATGAGTTGAGTTTAGTGGAAATCAATTAGAATAACAGGTACAGGAGGCGCGTGTGCCGTCCCCGCTCCCGCTGCCGCCCCCGCCCCCGCGCCCGCCTGTGCCTGCGCTGCCTCGCGTGTGCTCTCATGCTCTGCCGTCATTACATTACTGCGCCTTTAGAAATGATTCCCAATCAATAAGACTTTCAATGGATTCGATAATGGCTGGAATGATTATGTTTATCACGAGGGCAGATGAGATGTCGATCATAAAATCACGGCAACTTTATGGCTGGTAGATTGGTAGTTCATCCCGATGGTTTTCATTATCGAGCAGTAAATGTATCGTTAATGCAGAACGATCCAGAGAGATTTATAACCGCTCAAATTTAATTAGGTATTGTGTATCCATTTGTTATTCATATGCGATGTTGATCTTTACATATTTATAAGCAAATTGCAGCTGAAATATATGCAAGTTATTTATTTATTTCAGATATATGCGTCTTCAATTAAATAAATCGTCAAACTATAATACAAAAGCTCGCAACTATGGTTCAAAACGACGTCTAATAATACATTGATTTAGTCTAATTAACTATCACATTAACGGCGCAGTTCGTAGACAAAGTTTCCTCATTAATGATTAAAAAACTTAGATATAATCAAAAACAATGTTTTCGTTGATGGTTACATAACGTTACAAGTGATGGCAATTACGTCTCTACATTGAACCAACCCTGCTACATCGTTCTTGTTTTTGACTGTTTGATCTAAATAAATACAAATACAAATAATTTATTCGTGGCAAATATAACAAGCATAACAGGACAAGACAAAACAGACAGATCTACAATACCAATTCTACTAAAAACGTATAATCGCACCTAGATGTCACGTTTTTTACAATACTAATGCATTTAAGTACCTACCTCCATATCGTTACTCCAATATTACATGGTTCTATTTAAAATTTTCGGGGTAATATTTGGGCTAAGTGTCAGTGTAATAATGTTAAAATTTCAAGTTGATAAAAGTAAAACATAGAACCTTGTAATAGCAGCGACGTGGTTAGCCAGAATAGGCACGAATTTGAAAAAGCTTCAGTATCATCTCAAATAGTAGTAAAGTTTCCTCCATCCGTCGTCACCCGTCGTCCTCAGAACAGCATGTCACTTTGGATGCTTACAGACATTTCAATTTAAATAATCAATCTAATACATGCCTTATTAAGTTATTAATTAGATATTTTTCGTGACATGGTTTTACTAAGTAAAGGCGTTTATACCAAACGAGCGAATGCTCATTCAATCCCACTCTCTACAAAATTCGTTCGTTATACAAAACGTAATTTACACCAAACGTGGGGAAGCTTATTCCCTCGTTTGGTGTAAATTCACCTTAATAACTGACTCGATATGACATAGTACAATATTATACAAAGTCCACAACACATCTTACAATTTTCTCAAAATTGTAGTTTTTCAGAAATTTTAATACGTAAGTTATTACAATTTCTTGGATTTTTATCGGAAATTTCAAGAGTTTACCAAGATAGTTTGCAGTTAGACATAACTAAGTATCTATAAGCTCATGAAGTCATTCATCAACACCACCTATCCGCCAATCATAATCACCAGAATGAATATCTACTTACGAGTATACAGCTTCGCGAAGTTAGCAATGTAAGCGTATTGTTGTTATTAATTAATTATTATCTTTCCTTAATGTCCCGCACCAGGATTCAACGGCCAAGAAAAATAATTTTGCTTTATCTCTCTGAGAACTGCAATTAAACACCAAATAGGTAGAAGTTAGAAAACGGCAGCTTTAAGGTTTCTCTAATGGCTTCTGTAGCCGAGCCGTAGGTACCAAGAGCTGCCGGAATACGGACTTACTTTCTATCCGGCTCGCTCACACCAATAACGTACGAGCGGGACGGATAGAAAGTAAGTCCGCGTTAATAACGAGCGGCAGCTCATGGCAAGCACTAATATAAAACGGCTGTAACGAGCCCTATCATTACCTCGCACGAGGATGCGAAACAACGCAGCCATTTCCGCCCATAGATTGTTTAATGTTTATTGAAACTTAGTGAAAATTAAACGAAATGAACAGCTTGATGGTTGTTGTGAAAAATTACGACTTCCTGTTGCTATCTTAAGGACGAGGAGCAGGCAGATAAATGTGATTCTTGGTGTTTTATAGGCAGCCAAGCTACTTAGCTTAAACGCTTCGTGTAACTGCCGATTTTCACGAGACTAGGAAATTGTTATTGCACCTATTCAAATATTCATTTATTAAAAAAACAATATATACATATTTCATTGTTCCTTTGTTTGTTTGCACTGCCCATTAAAGTTTCTTTTCGCCATTTCACTATCCAAAGGTTGTCTGGAAGAGATCGTTCTTTAGCGATAAGTCCGCCTGTTGTTACCTACTTATTTAAGTAAAATGAATGTATTTCTATTGCTTTGTTTTTTTTTTGTAAGTAGTGCAACAATAAAGAGTTTTATTATTATTATATCTTTATTTATTATGTGTCTCGGGTTAGGTGTTTTACAATATGATTATAAAAGTAAAATACAATACAACATACAAAAAAGATACAAAACATATAAACACATTATAAAAAACCTAACCTAGAGGGCCGCCGGCAGCGGAGCGGGCCCAAGCTGCCGGTGGTTAGGGCTACAGGGAGAGGAACCGCCGGACTATGCGCGCCGTGTCCAGGATTACCGCCTTCTGCATCTGACCCTTGATCCAAACACCTAGCGAGAGCCTCTTGAGGTGTTGATCGAGGCTCTTCGCTATGAGACCATTCGCAGAAACAACTATCGGCACAATGATCGCCGAATAAACGTCCCACATGTCGGTTACCTCGTGAGCCAAGTCAAGGTACTTACTGGCTTTGTCCTTCTCGGCCTTCACGAGGTTCTCGTCATGGGGGATGGTGATGTCGATGAGCATTGCCCGGCGTTGCGATCGATCTATCAGCACGATATCAGGCTTATTGGCTACAATAGTCCTGTCCGTGATGATAGATCGATCCCAATAGAGCGTGGCACGACCATTTTCGAGAACTGCCGCAGGTGTGTACTTATAGTAAGGCACTTCGAAGCCCACGAGGCCGTATTGAAGAGCAAGCTGCTGGTGTATAATCCTGGCTACGAGGTTACACAACCTCGTCTGTGCAAGTACTCGGTGTTAACAATCTGAGAACAACCGGAAATAATATGCCTGAGTGACTCACCGGGACGGCGGCATGCCCGACAAATGTCGACCGTACCGTCCTTCAGGATATATTTCCGGTAGTTATTCGTCATGATAACCTCGTCAGCAATTGCACAGGCAAAACCCTCGGTTTCTCCGAAGAGGTCCCCGAATCGTAGCCAGTTCACCGACGCGAGCAGATCTACGTCAGGTCCCGTGAGGGCCCTGTAGAACCGCCCGTGTAGCTCCTTGCTCTTCCATACCGCCTTGCGGTCCTCGGTGCTTAGCACCACAGGTCTGCGCCAGTTCTCTTTTGCCAAGGAGAGCGGCGTGAGGTTCCGGTCTACTGCCACCACATCTCGATGCATCCCGCACTCATTGTTAAGAAAATAGTTTCTAAGATTGTACACCTCGCGGTTGTGGAGGTCTTTGGCATTTAAGAAGCCGCGGCCTCCACATTTACGCGGGATGTACAATCTCATAACTGATGAGCGCGGGTGTAACATTCGATGTGTGGTAAGCAGTGTACGGACCCTTCGATCCAGGGCGTCCAGCTCGGTCTGAGTCCACCTTAGTATGCCAAAGGAGTATGTGAGTATGGGTATTACCCAGGCGTTGAAGGCTCGCACTTTGTTGCCTCCTGACAAAAGACTGTTAAGTACTTTTGTGAGCCGGCTGAAAAAGCGCTCCTTCACCGCCTGTCTAATTCCCATATCTTCAATACCCAAAGACTGTGACATACCAAGGTATTTATAGGTTTCTGCTTCCGAGATAGATCTGAACGACATTGTCTCAGAAAGCTGTAAATTTGTTGAATTTACTACTTTCCCCCGCTGCACATGCATAACCGCACACTTATCGACACCAAACTCCATTTTGATGGCACTACTGAAAACTTCTGTGGTTCGCAGTAGCTCCAACAAGTCTTGGCTATTTGGCGCAAATAATTTGAGATCATCCATGTACAGAAGGTGAGAAATGACTTCACCCTCTCTCCGAAGCCGGCAACCTAGTCCTGAATCCTTCAGCAGGGTGCTGAGCGGATTCAGAGCTAGGCAGAACCATAAGGGACTCAGACTGTCGCCCTGGAATATTCCTCGCTCGATCCTTATAAAGTCCTGCGGACCAGAGGGGCCATCCCCGCCTCCTGGTTGACGAAGGACTGTGGTCCACTGCCTCATACACGCGCCAAGAAAGGATCTTAAAGTTGCATTAACTTTATACAGCTGCAAGACCCTTTCCAACCATGAATGAGGCACCGAATCATAGGCCTTCTTGTAGTCAATCCAAGCAGCGGAGAGGGCCCCTTTGTTACGCCGGACTTGCTGGCAAATGGTCATGTCAATGAGGAGGAGCTCTTTAGTACCACGGGACCCAACCCTACATCCATTTTGAGCAGGGGCCAAAACATTGTTCGCAACAATGTGCGTGTTAATTTTAACTCTCAAAATGGATGTAAGGAGCTTGTACATTGTGGGCAAGCACGTGATGGGTCAGTAGTTCTTCGCTTCCGTGGTACTACCGGACTTGTAGAGCAGGAAGGTTACTCCAGTTGTTAAGGAAGGTGGCAGGGAACCGCGCTCAAGGGCTTGTTGGAATTGCGTTGCCAATCGTGAGTGCGAGCATCGAAACCATTTTAGCCAGAAGTTGTGCAATCCATCCGGCCCAGGACTTTTCCAGTTCTGAGTCGTGCGGATAGCACAACTTACGTCATCGGGGCTGATGGTAACTGCCCCCATAGGTTCGATGGTCTCGCATTCACGTTCGACAACGGTCATCCATTCACCCTCGGTGTGTCCGACGGGCGCTGACCAGATACTACGCCAGAAATCACTCATAGCAGTAGCATCCGGCAACCGCGCGTCGGACACACGGTAGTCGGTTTCCTCCCACTTTCGGTAAACCTTCCTTTGGTCACTCTGGAAAAGGCGATTCTGCTGGAATCGGTTCACACGCTCTCTGTAGCGGCGAATACGGTTTGCCCATGCATAAACCTTCTGCTTCAGAAAGTCGATGCGCTCTGTGAGGTTGGCCATGTAGTCGCGGGGTGCAATACCCGTTCCCGCGAACGCCTGGTTCACAAAGCGCATTACTCGGGGGCGGTTGTTGCCCCCCCTGAAGCAGATCAGCTTTGCAATGAGAGTCCTAAACGAGTCGATACGACGCTCGATCCGCACCTGCCATGCGGGGTCACCTCCGGCGGTCCTAGGTGCACGGTCAGCGTCCGGAAACTTGACTCGAGCAACACGGCACGCCGCGATGGCCCCGCAGTACATGATCGAGTGCGTATCTTCCAAATCTTTACTGGATCGTATATACGGCTCCAGTAAAGCGTTTAGGGCTCCCATCAGCGCTAGATTGCGCCTATTCATGGGCAAACGTGGTAATCGTGGCCTAGAGTCGGGTGTGAAGCGATGCTGCATAATCGCCTCTTCCAGAGTCCTCCTCAATTGCTCATTGTATGAAGTACTCACACTCAGGTTCGTAACGTCATCCCCGTCGGCACTGGGATCAACCCGCGGTGCCCCCGGTGCCAGGTCGGGTGCCGGCACCGGATCCGGTGACATGGCGGGCGGGTCCCGCGCCGAAGCGGAGGCCGCACGAACAGGGAGAGCCTCCAGGCGAAGCCGATCAAGTGTCGAGTCATCCAGCCGCTTTAATCGTTGGATGACTCGCACTTGATCCGATAGTCGCTGCGCAGTCACATTTATGGTTGGTTCAAGGGCCTGAAACATAGGAAGCATCCGGACACGATACGCGGATAGATTAGTTTCTCCCTCTGTAGCCCCATAGTAGGCGCGCATGACGTTCTCGTTCATGGATTGAGACCATTGCATGCGTCGCACTACACCACCGGCAGCGGGAGCCGTGGGCGGGGCAGTATGTCCCGCGGGCCCCAAGCGTGCCGGCAGCGGTGGCCGTCCGCGTCGCGCAGGTGGTCGTGGCGGCGGCGGCGGCGGTCCGCGCTCGTCGCTCGACTCGCTGGTGTCGGGTGCAGTGGCGAATTCTTCACCCGACGACGATTCCGAAGAGGAGGAGGATGACGAGGCGGACGATGGTGGTGGGCGTGCGGATAGTGTGGACGCTTGACTCCGTGTTTTGCTTCTAGTTTGCATGATTTTCTGTTATGTTTTCTCTCGATGTATATTAGCGAGTCGGTACATGATTAGTCATTAGCGGTATCTCTTCTACCGCTAAAATTGTACAAAGATGGAGTATATCAGCCAATAAATACATTTTTTATCAAAATAACAGAAAATTTTCTAAAAAACACGTCTGACGTTGACAGCGTCAATTTTTTTTTTTTTTTTTGTATTATTTATTATTATTATACTCTTTATTTCATCGATTTCTTAGGCTAGGTTTTTTACAAAATGTCTATAAAAGTAAAATACAATAAAACATACAAAAGCAATACAAAACATGTAAACATAATATAAAAAACCTAACCTAGAGAGCCGCCGGCAACGGAGCGGGCCCAAGCTGCCGGTGGTTAGGGCTGCAGGGAGAGGAACCGCCGGACTATGCGCGCCGTGTCCAGGATTACCGCCTTCTGCATCTGACCCTTGACCCAACCACCTAGCGAGAGCCTCTTGAGGTGTTGATCGAGACTCTTCGCTATGAGACCGTTCGCAGAAACAACTATCGGTACAATGATCGCCAAATCAACATCCCACATGTCGGTTACCTCGTGAGCCAAGTCAAGGTACTTACTGGCTTTGTCCTTCTCGGCCTTCACGAGGTTCTCGTCATGGGGGATGGTGATGTCGATGAGCATTGCCCGGCGTTGGGATCGATCTATCAGCACGATATCAGGCTTATTGGCTACAATAGTCCTGTCCGTGATGATAGATCGATCCCAATAGAGCGTGGCACGACCATTTTCGAGAACTGCCGCAGGTGTGTACTTATAGTACGGCACTTCGAAGCCCACAAGGCCGTATTGAAGAGCAAGCTGCTGGTGTATAATCCTGGCTACGAGGTTGTGTCTGTGCAAGTACTCGGTGTTAACAATCTGAGAACAACCGGAAATAATATGCCTGAGTGACTCACCGGGACGGCGGCATGCCCGACAAATGTCGACCGTACCGTCCTTCAGGATATATTTCCGGTAGTTATTCGTCATGATAACCTCGTCAGCAATTGCACAGGCAAAACCCTCGGTTTCTCCGAAGAGGTCCCCGAATCGTAGCCAGTTCACCGACGCGAGCAGATCTACGTCAGGTCCCGTGAGGGCCTTGTAGAACCGCCCGTGTAGCTCCTTGCTCTTCCATACCGCCTTGCGGTCCTCGGTGCCCAGTACCACAGGTCTGCGCCAGTTCTCTTTTGCCAAGGAGAGCGGCGTGAGGTTCCGGTCTACTGCCACCACATCACGATGCATCCCGCACTCATTGTTAAGAAAATAGTTTCTAAGATTGTACACCTCGCGGTTGTGGAGGTTTTTGGCATTTAGGAAGCCGCGGCCCCCACACTTCCGCGGGATGTACAATCTCATAACTGATGAGCGCGGGTGTAGCATTCGATGTGTGGTAAGCAGTGTACGGACCCTTCGATCCAGGGCGTCCAGCTCGGTCTGAGTCCACCTTAGTATGCCAAAGGAGTATGTGAGTATGGGTATTACCCAGGCGTTGAAGGCGCGCACTTTGTTGCCTCCTGACAAAAGACTGTTAAGTACTTTTGTGAGCCGGCTGAAAAAGCGCTCCTTCACCGCCTGTCTAATTCCCATATCTTCAATACCCAAAGACTGTGACATACCAAGGTATTTATAGGTTTCTGCTTCCGAGATAGATCTGAAGGACATTGTCTCAGAAAGCTGTAAATTTGTTGAATTTACTACTTTCCCCCGCTGCACATGCATAACCGCACACTTATCGACACCAAATTCCATATTGATGGCACTACTGAAAACTTCTGTGGTTCGCAGTAGTTCCAACAAGTCTTGGCTGTTTGGCGCAAATAATTTGAGATCATCCATATACAGAAGGTGAGAAATGACTTCACCCTCTCTCCGAAGCTGGCAACCTAGTCCTGAATCCTTCAGCAGGGTACTGAGGGGATTCAGAGCTAGGCAGAACCACAAGGGACTCAGACTGTCACCCTGGAATATTCCTCGCTCGATCCTTATGAAGTCCTGCGGGCCAGAGGGGCCATCCCCTCCTCCTGGTTGACGAAGGACTGTGGTCCACTGCCTCATACACGCGCCGAGAAAGGATCTTAAAGTTGCATTAACTTTATACAGCTCCAAGACCCTTTCCAACCATGAATGAGGCACCGAATCATAGGCCTTCTTGTAGTCAATCCAAGCGGCGGAGAGGGCCCCTTTGTTACGCCGGACTTGCTGGCAAATGGTCATGTCGATGAGGAGGAGCTCTTTAGTACCACGGGACCCAACCCTACATCCATTTTGAGCAGGAGCCAAAACATTGTTCGAAACAATGTGCGTGTTAATTTTTACTCTCAAAATGGATGTAAGGAGCTTGTACTCGTACAGTGTGGGCAAGCACGTGATGGGTCGGTAGTTCTTCGCTTCCGTGGTACTACCGGACTTGTAGAGCAGGAAGGTTACACCAGTTGTTAAAGAAGGTGGCAGGGAACCGAGCTCGAGGGCTTGTTGGAATTGCGTTGCCAATCGTGAGTGCGAGCATCGAAACCATTTTAGCCAGAAGTTGTGCAATCCATCCGGCCCAGGACTTTTCCAGTTCTGAGTCGTGCGGATAGCACAACTTACGTCATCGGGGCTGATGGTAACTGCCCCCATAGGTTCGATGGTCTCGCATTCACGTTCGACAACGGTCATCCATTCACCCTCGGTGTGTCCGACGGGCGCTGACCAGATACTACGCCAGAAATCACTCATGGCAGTAGCATCCGGCAACCGCGCGTCGGACACACGGTAGTCGGTTTCCTCCCACTTTCGGTAAACCTTCCTTTGGTCACTCTGGAAAAGGCGATTCTGCTGGAATCGGTTCACACGCTCTCTGTAGCGGCGAATACGGTTTGCCCATGCATAAACCTTCTGCTTCAGAAAGTCGATGCGCTCTGTGAGGTTGGCCATGTAGTCGCGGGGTGCAATACCCGTTCCCGCGAACGCCTGGTTCACAAAGCGCATTACTCGGGGGCGGTTGTTGCCCCCCCTGAAGCAGATCAGCTTTGCAATGAGAATCCTAAACGAGTCGATACGTCGCTCGATCCGCACCTGCCATGCGGGGACACCCCCAGCGGTCCTAGGTGCACGGTCAGAGTCCGGAAACTTGACTCGAGCAACACGGCACGCTGCAATGGCCCCGCAGTACATGATCGAGTGCGTATCATCCAAATCTTTACTGGATCGTATATACGGCTCCAGTAAAGCGTTTAGGGCTCCCATCAACGCTAGATTGCGCCTATTCATGGGCAAACGTGGTAATCGTGGCCTAGAGTCGGGTGTGAAGCGATGCTGCATAATCGCTTCCTCCAGAGTCCTCCTCAATTGCTCATTGTCTGAAGTACTCACACTCAGGTTCGCAGCATCGTCCTCATCAGCAGCAGGACCGACCCGCAGTGCCTCGGATGCCAAGTCATGTACCGGCACCGGGTCCGGCGACGTGGCGGGTGGGTCCTGCGCCGAGGAAGGGGTCGCGCGAACAGGGAGAGCCTTCAGGCGAAGCCGATCAAGTGTCGAGTCATCCAGCCGCTTTGATCGTTGGATGACTCGCACTTGATCCGATAGTCGCTGCGCAGTCACATTAATGGTTGGTTCAAGGGCCTGAAACAGAGGAAGCATCCGGACACGATACGCGGATAGATTAGTTCCTCCCTCTGTAGCCCCGTAGTAGGCGCGCATGACGTTCTCATTCATAGCTTGAGACCATGTCATGCGTCGCACTACACCACCGGCAGCGGGAGCCGTGGGCGGGGCAGCATGTCCCGCGGGCCCCAAGCGTGCCGGCAGCGGTGGCCGTCCTCGTCGCGCAGGTGGTCGTGGCGGCGGCGGCGTAGGTCCGCGCTCGTCGCTGCTCGACCCGCTGATGTCGGGCGCGGTGGCGTAATCAGCGCCCGACGAAGATTGCGAGGAGACTGATGTCGATGAGGCGGACGAAGGTCTTGGGCGTGCGATTGGTGGAGACGCTTTGTCTTGGCGTGCTTTGCTACGCGTATACATTTCTTAGATCTTTCAGCGATATTTTGACATTTATATGCTAGCACAAATCAGAGGTAAGTCTGATCGCTGTCGTCTCTTGTACCCTTGAATGAAGTTGTACCGTGAAAGGGCAATTTTTCCATGACAAGATGGTAAAAAATATCGTATAAATGCCGGTAAAATACATTGTTTATCAAAATTTTCTAAGAAAGTACAAAAGCACGTCTGACAGTGACGGCGTCAGATTTATTTTTTTATTATTATTATTATTATTAATATACCAAGCAAATCTTACACAATAAAAAGAAACAAATACCTACGTAAACATGACATCAAGTATAGAAGTAGATGACGTGGATGATTTTAGAATTTTTAGAATTTAAGAGAGAATATCTTATGTACCTAGTTAAAGTTAAATATATAAGTACTATGCGGTATACTCTGCTCAATAACCTTCGGCAGAATAGTAAGAGAGGGAGATTTTATAAGATATAGGTTCGTATTGTTGGTTGCTCAGAGAACATTTTAATTTGTCTTCCTTTTTTAGTGCCAAAAATTGTAATTGCGTAACACAAAAAATATGACGTTCTAATTTTTGTTTTCATTAAAGACATTTGATTAGATTATGTACAAGATTTTTGCAACTGACTCTTACAGGAACTCTTATAGGAAAGATGGGTTTGTTTTTTCTTTGATATAAAATAAAATTTAATATGTATCTTGGGCCATCTCACGCAGATGGACGGTCTCACGGTAAGCTCAATAAAGGCTTGTGATGTCGGTATCACGCTACGAAATAAAATATAATAGTTATATAGATATAGATACTTAAATACTATTAATAAATAAATACCTAAGCTTACGTTTAATATTATCCTGACGTTTCGGATATGACTTTACACCCGTGGTCGCAGGCAGACTAGAAAAAGTGGAATAATTAATTACAAATTGAAACGATGAAATATTTCATTCAATCACGCAATAAAAATCATCTTAAACTGAACAATGAACTAAACATCGCGAAAAGTAGTTATTGTTCGATGTACGGTCGAGGAAATTGAATGTTTAGCAGTTTATGGCTCACTGTACATTGGACGTGCTTAATACATATAAGACAACTAAATTACTTAAACAGCAAAGTGCTAAACATTCAATTTCCTCGACTGTACGGGATGTTACATACCGTAACGTCATCATAGAGGACACATTACTGCGATCGCCGATTGACGCTTGCCCAGCGTGGCGATTATGCCATTGACATACGTACATCCTAAAGGGTTTATACGCATAGTTAATAGGAGAGGCCTACAACCAGCAGTGAGTGGACTGATTACTTAGTAAGAGGAACCCATAAAAATCAGGATCGGGGTTGAGTTTAGGGGCTTCTTTTTGGAAAACGAAAATCTTATTTTAGTCAAAGATCTTCTCAAGTTTTGTTTAGCTGTCTTCCATGTTTGTCTTTCCCCATTACCGCTCCACTTATCGAAAGATCTCTTAAACGTTCCCGGGACCTAACGAACTTGCTCGTTTGATGAAAATTAAATGATACTCGTATACTTTAATAAGTTTAATGTTAAAGCTTCCATGAAGCAGTTATAAATTACCCAGGAATTTCGTAAATGTCGGTGCTTAGAGGTTATAATTTCCGCGCATAATTCTGTCAAGCAAAGCTGTAGCTATATCGACAGCGTATCGTGAGAACCTAAACCTATTACTTTATGGAGCCCTCATTATTTCCTTTTAGGTCGACATTAAGCAATTTTATACTATCGCGATACTTAATCTGTATCTCTAATTGCTGTTTGTCGGTGTTGTGACGACAGCCGTCCACAGTCCACGCGCCGTTTCTCTGTGATCGCAGAAAAATATATAGAAAGCTCACACTCATACGAAGCGAGCTTTATAAGAACTCATTATTAATTAATTTTAAGCACTTGCAACTAAGTTTTCCAGAGAGTTTAAAGTTATTGTCTGTTTTTTTACCGTATTTTTCTAATATGTATAGGTACGTATTACTTGAAATTTAATAACTTATACCTAACACTCTATGCTGCGATATGGTTTTTCACAGAACGACTCGTAATGGCTCCCCAAGTGCATTTATAATGTTTAAAGCATAATTAAGTAAAATGTGTTTCGCGGGTGCAAGTAGATACCTAAATATTGTGGGAAATTTTGGTCAATAAATCAAGAGGAGCTCCGAGATAACCCCTTTGTTATATCTTTTTAGGGTTCCGTATTTAACTAGGTATCCTTAGTTTTTTGTATTTGTGGCAGTTGAAAGAGAAACATTTCAGAAGTCGGTATATACCTAATAAATATGACTGCCTGATTTATTGGCGATTATGAAATAGTATAGTTTTATTAATAGATACTCTTATGGAGAGCTCGCAAAAGAAGTGAAAGACGTGTAAAGCTGATACTAGGTACTCGGTCGACACAACACAGTACCGTAAAGATATATTTATAAGTCGTTACACATAATACTTTTCATTGATATCAGTTATGAGCCGGATCGGATGCGGACCGATCGCCGTTTATTACGTCGTCGAGACAATAACGCCAGTCAATTACAATTTATGAATGGATTAACCAAACCTGATTAGATCCGACATCTTACAAAACATAGGCTCGTACACTAATCTGTTCATTTGCATGACATGGACGCAGGTCGTATAAGTATCCCATAGGGCCTAATTAAGAAAACTGTCTCCATGTAATTGAAACTTTTAGTAAGAGATACGGCGCATAACATTTACATAAAAGCCTTAAAGACGCCGTTACGGCGGCGCGGGCGCGCGGCCGTTGGAGCGCCTATTAATATGCTAATGTCGCCCTCTACACTATTTATTGGACAAATCTAGTATATTCGAAGCGCAGTGAATGCCCACGCGACGAAAGTAAGCTGTTCCGATTTGATTGGTATTTTTATGGGTGTAGAAAACGTGAGCATTTATCTGGGAATCGTTCGGAGCGTTATGACGGTTTGTTGTTGTATCGACACGGGCATTACGATCGTATCGGCTCGCAATGTTACTGTCAGACGCAACAGTAAAAGCTCATTTAGAGACGGCGGTAGTTTTTGGATTATGCCGGAACAAAACACGAGCGATAAGATCGCCAGATGTAGCGATTGCGACATCATTGTGATACATGCTCTCTATTTTGTTGCATGCTCGTACTGGTACCGCCCGCATACCGATACGGTGTACCGTGCTATATATTTAAATATCGCAATATTTCTTTTGCCTAGACCGATCATAAGTGGGTGTAATAAGAGCAAAATTAAAAGCAATTTCGTGCCGCGGCCGAGAGGCGGCGGGCAGCGCGGGCGCCGCAAAAATGCGCACAATGAGCGGATCCGTGACAGATAGATTGCAGCAGCGCGACCTCTGCCGGTTGTTCGAGCGAGGGGTAAGGACACCACGCTTGTCAGAAATTGAGGACTACGTATTTGTCCTCTTTAGGATTCTTGAACTTAGTAGACTGGTATTCGGTTCTAATCTCTAATGTATTTAGGTTCATGAATGTCACATTCTTTAGCTTGTGTTTAATTTCTTTTCGTATTTCCTGGCATGTTTTCTAAGTACTAATTATTTCACCGTGTTCCACAGCGAAAATCGATATTCATCAATTTAGGGTATTTTTCGCTGTTACTCCAACGAAGGCGTCACCAGAGCGAGAGAGACAAATCCTCCAAATTTGCGGATTTCCAAGTTCGCAGTAGGGCAGCTGTTATAGTCGTGCAATTTACGTGCAATATTTATTGTCATAGTTCTGGCGGGTGGCGCAGGACCGGTCATTGTGGCAATCTTTGGGGGAGGCCTATGTTCAGCAGTGGACGTCTTTCGGCTGATATGATGATGATGATTATGATAGTTCTGGCATTGAAGTGTAAAGGTGCATGCAGACCAAAAGAGCATTCGCTGTTCTATCCCCCTCTCTACGAAATCAACGAATCACGTTTCGTGTAACGATCGAATTTCGTAGAGTAGGGGGTTAGAACAGCGAATGCTCTTTTGGTCTGCATGCACCTTAAGGATGATCAAATTTAATTAATAATGATTGAATTATGTGAATCCTACATTGTTGTTTAGTTAAAAAATAAGTATTCAAACAATCTGGATCAAAAGTGTTGTTTACAGCCTTGGTGGAATGTCTCCCGTGTTATCGTCAGCGTGGACACCCTGGCCGGTGTCGGGAGCGAAATGAAAAGCTCTCTTCTCATAAATTATCGGCGCGCTGTTGGACCACAGGGTTGCTTCCCTCAATCCTGTCTCTAGAAATACATATTTTAAATTTCCAACTCCATGTAGACATAGGTACATAATCACATCATAGTTTCTTCCAGTTGAGGCGGAGGCATGTTATACTACTTTACTTAAGTCAGCCTGATCCCTGCAGGGTTCATAGGTACCGATTATCAGTGAAATCAGTCCGATACGTGGTTTTATTCGTGGATCGATGGATGCTTTGCCTCATTCCATCCCACACACATCTGCTAGATTAATAACTAACGCACACCTACTAATAAGAAGACGAAGAACGAAGAAGTCCAAGACTTTGTTTATATTTTTTCCACTAATTATTCCAGCTGCTGCCTTCCAAAGCGAGGGAGAGTAACTACTAGCGACTCCGGCTCTATTAACTCAAAACACATATAAGAACATAAAGACATCACTTAAGAAATAAAAGACCAAGCCCATCGGAGTCCAAACTATCTACTAACTAACCAATGATTTCTTGTGACGGGTTAGACATTTATGAGCGTTGCCCCAAAATAATCAAAGTTTGAATTGAGGAAAGACTTTGGAAATATTCCTTTTAATCTGCTTAGCTTCGGTCGGGTCCTCTCCGAAGACCAAGACCGTTGATTGGTACATTTCACACCTCTGATTGGCTCTTATACAGTGAAGTCGTCACCGGGATGCCCTCACGGCCAGCCCTGGCCGCGGGCGAGCGAGCGTGACGTGTAATTGCGCCGCGATCACGAAACTAGCGCAGCGTCGTGCGCGCGCGCAGGGACCGGCCCAGCCTGCTGCCTCCCAACCCGAGGTGGACTAGTGCTGGCATCTCTGCCTCTATACTCGTAAACTAAGAATAGACGTCACGTATCAGCCTTTTTGTCAGCCTCCGTAAGCTAGTTGGTAGTGACTAGGGCTTGGATTTAACATTATAATATCCCGTGATCCCGCATTCAATAGTAGTGACCCTGCCAACTAAGCTGGAGGTTCCAGTTTCGAATCGCGGCGAGGACATTATTTGTGTACCTACGCTATTAAAACCCGTTTGTCGTTTGTTGTTGTTTTCAATATGTATTACGGCTTCGATAAAGAGGAGTGTTCAACTCATCATCAGCCTATGATAGTCCACTGTTGGACGTAGGCCTCTCCTATTAACTATGCGTATAGACGCATTAGGAGGTAAATGCCCATAATCGCCACGCTGGGCAAGCGGATTGGCGATCGCAGTAATGTGTCCACTCTGATGACTATGCTGCCCATCATCAATCTTTTATCAAATAATGGTCAGTGACACTTCAATCCCTTAGTCGACTCTTACGACACCCGCAGGAAGAGTTGGGGTGGTAACAAATGTATTCTTACTGCCGTCACCACACGGCCAAGTGTTCAACTGATTCGACAAAACAAAATAGAGGAAACAAACAAAACATAACCTAGCAGTGTTACTTCTTAAAGTTCTTAAAAAATACTCTAACTTTAACTCAAAAAAAATATTATTAAACAATTTGAGTTAATGCACAAAATAAAACAATACTAAAGTTGTTGACGACAATAGCGAAAATAAAACGCTGAATATTCAGCCCAGAATATAAGACGAAAATAAACTTACTTAAATGCTATAATGCACTATTTTGTTACTTGAACATACATTAGTCACACAAGAACTAGGCAAGTGTCGCAGATAGTATCGCTGGACGCGACACGGTGCCGCTAATTAACCCGAGGAGGTCGCTACAGGCGCTTGCGCATGTATGCCACGCAATTGCCACGTATTCACGCAATTTTGGCGCAGAAGCCAACTTTATATTGAATTTCGAGGATTTGTCTCTGTCACTATAACGAAGGCGTCATGAGTGACAGAGACAAATCCTCGACATTTGCGGATTTCGAAGTTCGCGGTGGGGCAGCAGGTCATTGATCAAAAGTTAATAGTTTGCTTAAATCTATGTTACTATTTTATTGCATGCATATGCAACATATGCATAGGCTTGTAGACCGGGGAACATATTATTACCATTCATTATTGTTTTATCCCAAAATAATTACACGGATTCATTAATTTTAGGTATGCCCACCGAAAAAGCGATAACCTAAATCTGACAATAACTTGTGTTGTGTGTCCTTCTAGCGAATTAGTCTTGTAATTCGCAAATATCGAATTAATGGTCAATTCTGTCTGTCTGTTACACTGTCACGCCCAAACTATTGAAATAATTCTCAATAAATTTGGTGTGGAAAATCCGGGATCATTTAATCTTGTAAAATTTAATGTTTAATATGTAAAACGAGTAAATTTATTTATTATCAATGAATCTGTGTTGCCGTAAGATGAATGAGTAAATAATACCTTCTAATAGTAGCAATAAGTTCGCTTTGTAGGTACGTTAAGCTTTTCTTCTGTGCAAGGATATAAAAAAAAAAACAAATAAATACACAATTTCTTAAGAGTTCCTCCAGGAGACATTAAGAGGCAGTCGTAAAGCTCATAAAACTCATAAAATCAAGTAATAGCGACACCAACGAGTTAATCACCTGCTGCAGCATTCCTCAGGTCGCAGGTCAACGACGACTGTGCTTAAATCGTCGCGTGCGCAGTTACAGACATTCACAATATTGTGACCGTTGGTAGCGTACGGGAGTAGATGATTTACGGAAAACTGGGTTTGGTAACGCAAATGTAATCAAATCAACAACTGGAATTTGTTAAGTTATTTACTTTTAGTGTAAAATCGTATGATAAGGCAATGCTACTCTACAGTTTTTTTTCTTTTTAGTACCTATCTTTTTTAATTACTCGTAAAGAGGGGATATATTTTTTATTTCTCTGTACCTAATCCTATAGGGTATCGTTCAAGAGAAAGAATAAGTTCTATTTACAAGGAGAAAACGTTTGGCACTGACCGGTGAAAACCCATTCACAGGCAACGGTAAAATCACATCTGTCTGTTCGTCCCAATTTGCCGTAACGACGCATGCTCTACGCGCCTCACGACACTCGTTACGGACATTTGACTTTTTGATTTTACACGTTTCACAGACTACACGGGTCTGCGAGTAATGAGGTGCTAGCACAATGATGGCGATAGTGTTATGGCGGGTGACATCGTGTTGGGCAGTTGCTGTTACCATCGCTGACCAATCCCACGTCTCGTGTCAACCATTTTAAGATTACTCTGGCCCTTATTTCTCCATGGTGACAAGTGCGGCAGTTGTAAAAATTACAGTTTCTACCATTGCAGGTGTTCATAGGATACGGTTACCACTCATCATCGGACAGGTCGTGTGGTTGTTTGCCACAAATTAGCCGTAGCTACGGAGGCCTGTGACGTCAGTAACAGTAATATTTTACAATTGTAGCACCTGTCAACATGGAGCAATACCTGGCCTTTACTGCGTACTCTGAGTTTACTATATGTAGAAGGATGAAAGAACAAGAAGGAGATTGTAAAACGTGGAATGCAGTATGAAGAAAGCCAAATCTCTATTGACGGAGGCGAACACCGCAAACACCGAAGTCATGCTCCGCCAGTCTTCTCCACCGACAGGGGTGAAATTAATCATCAGACACCGAAGTGCCCAGCCGAGTCCTGCGACGCCGGTTCTTTCACCGCTCGGTCTCCCCTCTTCCGTCGTTGCCCGAAGGCCCCACACTGGTGTCTCTTCGCTTACCTTTCGCCACAGAGTACTGAGTCTGACACGACAAGGGGCAAATTTCTCAAAAGCTTGTAACTTGTAATACAAGTGGAAGTCTCTTTTTGACACGATTAATTAGATAAGGACTTCCGCTTGTATTACAAGTTACAAGCTTTCGAGAAATGGGCCCCAGGTGGACACCATAGAGGGGGAGTGTCTTCACTGACTAGGCCAAGCCTATATCGAGGGTTGCCTGCTAAAACCCGATAAGTCGACCAAACCGGTTTTCGAAATACGAACTATACGACAATTACGTGAGGTTGTCATTTCAATAGTTTTCTCGACTTATCGGGTTTCACCAGATAACCCTCGATATTTGTGACTCGGAGCTGGTCAGTCGGCAAGGGCTAGGAATGGCGGTCTGGCGTGAGTGGCGTGTCACACGCGACGCGGCGCGGCGGTGGCGGTGGCCGCTTACTGCTTCACACCTCGGCGCAATGGTAATGTGCATGCACTTGTGCAGTAATGTTCAACTCGGAAATCTTACAGCGAAAAGTAACGGGTATCATGTATTTAAATGAGAGAAGCTAATTAACCAGCATGCTTAGCCAAGTTGCCAATCGCTAACGCTTAGTAGCGTATCGTAGTTTTCCGCCTCTGTCACTCTTTCATATAATAATAATAATAATAAGGCCGCAGGGCAGCTTGTGGCGAGCTGTTGGGGAGTAACGACCCCACGGACCCGAGTGCTCCCGAGAGTCGGTCAGGGTCCCCGCCTCCGGCGTGTCTTCGTCGGTCGGAGTGGAACCCCAAGGGGACCCGTAGGACTCTCAGCTCTGGCTTGCCTTAACTGGCCGTCTAGAGAGGAGTCGTCAGAGCTATATGCTCCAGGGGTGGAAGTGTAAATTTGCATAAGTCGCGAGTTGGTGCAGCGGCTGTCAAGCCACTGCGCAGAAAGCGGTGTACACCTCTCTACACTCCTGAGCCGCCTACACCGGTGTTGCCCCTGGCTGTCTCTTGTGACGGCATTTACGGGGGCCCATCTAGTCGGCGGCGAGTCACCGCCTGCCTCGATAGCAAAGAGAAATCATTGGTATGGCAGGTGTCCGGACCTCTTTTCTATAGTTCCATCTCTGATCCATCCATCCTCCATCACCATAGCCCATTAGTGTTTTCCATTCCTTCTCAATAGTCTCTATACGCCTGTTGGGACCTGTTCACGGATATCTATTTTTGTGCCCGTGAATGGGTTGCAGCAGGTGTGAAACACAGCAAATTTCTCCAAAGGGCCTCTACGTGTTGGATCTGTATCCCCGCGCAAGCCTGTCAAAAGACCGGGATTTATAGACCCGTGATGAAAGAGAGATACAAACATAATAATAATAATATTCTTTATTGTGCTAAAATTAACAATAAATAAACGAAAAAGGAAGCTTACAAGAAGTACGCAACAACAGGCGGTCTTATCGCTAAAAAGCGATCTCTTCCAGACAACCTTATGGCAGTAGAATTGACATATAGACAGTCATATTAGTGCGACAAAGACTAAACTAGACTTGCTGCCTTTCGTTTATGATTGACGATTAAGCGTTAGCGATTGGCAACTTGTCTAAGCACCCTGGTGGCTTATCATGGTCACACGTTTACCGTTTATCGTGCTACGTGTCATTTTCGCACTTGCATACTTGTTCAGGAACGAATTTCGTAGAGTGGGGATAAAATGAGCATTCGCTCTTTATTTTAAATCCACCTTTAGAATGCAACAAAAACTATTGAATACGGGACCATTATAACATAAAGGTGCATTTAAACCAAACGAGCATTCGCTCATTCTATCCCCCACTATACGAAATTCGTTCGTTACACCAAAACGTGATTCGTCGAAATTCGTTGATTTCGTAGAGTGGAGGATAGAATGAGCGAATGTTCGTTTGGTGTAAATGCATCTTAAGATCATAGCTAATTGGGGACCCTGGCTATAGATAAAATTACCGTCAGTTTGGAATTACATTCTTTGTGGTGTAACAAAAAACCACTCTTAAGGTGGACCTTACCTTAAGTCTTACGTTCTTTGTAATTATGTTTATTATTGCTACGTCACAAATGATGACAGTTCAAGAATCGAGAAAGCATACAAATAATATATCACAATACATTGTAAACATACAATACTATCAGATATGTATGCTATTCCAAGCTCTCGGTAATGTATTTATCTATACGAGTACGAAGCTGGGACGTTCCGAGTTACATAGGTACTTTTATTTAACTGTCATAAACTTTGTAACCCTTTTGAAAACATGACACGTGGCCAGGCTAATCTGGCGTCATTAGAAAATTGTATGCATTAAGTCTTAAACTAAGTCTAAAGGGCTTAAACAAAGAACTACAATGGACCAAATTAACTGAATGCCATGCAGCGCTCAAATACTCGGAGCCGTGGTAAGTAAGCACTCGTGTTTAATCATGCTTGAGCCTCATAACTCAGTTGGCAAGAATCGACTGCAGTGGAGTGCCGGTGTTACCAAGTATTTAAAAATATATGACACGAAAAACCGCAGAATACTGGAAGCAGTAATAACAACATATGCGAGATGTTTGACCAGTCACTGGAAACCTCAGATCTATGAGTAGGTAGTGTTGAGTTAGCCACTTTTACTACAACGGAACGGGACCAATAGGCACGTTTGATGTCGAGTTGCGGAAAAAATTGCCAGGGCAGCGTTTTATAAAGTTACAATTTACAATTCTGCTGATTGCCTCTCTTTCTAGCCAATATGTGCGTGGGTTAGAGAGACAAACAGCGAAATTGTAAAATGTGTCTTTATAAACGCGACCCAGAAAACAACAAATTATATTATGTTTTGGTCAAATCCACAAAAACAAAATTTTGGTTTTTTGAACATATTGTGAAAACACAAATCAAATTATTTATTAACTAAATATTTTGATTTGTACTTTTAATTTTTCTCCAGTAGTCACACTACTTATTACTATATAAATTATAAATATTAGATGTCATATACCAAAGAAAAACGACCAAGATCACCTATGTCCGAGGTGGGGATCGAACCCACGTACTCAGCTTTCGCGGCTGATGCCTGTACCCCTCGGCCACACCTAAGACCGAGTGGCCGAGGGTATATGTTTAATGCAAACTTACAGTTAAAGATGCTCAGGACCGTGTAAAGTGGAGGAAAGGTAGCAGAAAAGCGAACCCTGGCAAAGACCAGGACAACGCTACGTAGAAGAAGACAAATCGCAGATATACAGATTGTCAGTAAATCTGGCATCACTGGAGTCCGTCACAATAAATAACGTCCGACCGTCGTCTGTTACTGTCTCGCCCCTGCGCCAGCGCATCGCGCACCGTCAAACTGTCAAATAACATGTCAAGACAGAGTGGCGACGAGAGCTTTAAGCTATTTTGTCACTTATAAAGCTCTAAAGGGATATTACCTTTAAAAATATGGATCGTTTAAAATAATTCAAATGTGTAAAATTGTAACTAAGTTGCGATTTGAGTAATTGTGAAAAGTAGGAATTTATCTACATAGGTATTAGGTATAGACTGGCAGAGGATTAAGTTCGCCTTTTATACAATCGTTTTCTTTTATGCAGTAAATTGAATCATGGAACAACGTGAATCTTCAATCCCAAATAACTTCACTCACAGTGATATGTAGATAATGTGAAAGTTCCGTTGTAATCAAGGATAAATAAAATTTAGTTCACGTTCATAGATCCCCGTACGATTACAATCTCCCATCGTGCAACATAAAATAAAACACTCGTGGCATTTCCCCGTGTAAATAGGAACAGATTGAACCGCGTTCGATACGGAATTCAAACTGCTTTCATTCCCTAAGAGCACGCCATGCTACCTCCACCTCACGCCTCGAATATCTCTGTAATTTACACCGACAATAAATAAATTAATTGACCTCGAACAAACAGCGATCAGCGATACGCGCCTGCGCGTCACGAGTGTGCGTGCGCACAACCAAACACCTCCCGACTCATCTACAGGATCTTCACATACACATCCTTGTCTATAACTCTGGTCGGGAAAGAGACAAATACTTGGGGGTCAACCGAGACGTCAGTCGAGCGATATCGACGATCGCTCGGTAATAAATCGCGACCGACAAACGACGCCGCGGCACGCCACTAGTATAGTATGCCGGCTCAAGTAGCGTTTAAACCTTACTCTGACTTATGAGATAACTACACAAACACTTTATTGTACACGAAAGTAGAAAATGGCTCGGTAATAGCTGAGACCCTGAATTGCTAGTAATGGTAGCATTTATCGGTATCGATAGAGGTGATATCGATATGAGAAGGTTTCGTGACTGTGAGACATTTCTAAAAACAAATGACAGCAATTGGCGAAATATCTACGAGGAGCAATATACCTACACCTGCATGGTTTTGAATGTGAATTGCTCCATTCGACATCGGGAAATCGTCGAATATTTTAACATGTTTGTGACTGTGGTGATCTGGGGGGCTACCATGCTCGACTAATGCGATTCAGTTTAGAAAGGACCTAATCTGAATCGCGATGTGTCAGTTCCATAGAATAACTGTCAAAAGCTGACAAACCAAAACTAAACTAAATCGAATTTAGAGATCATGATAGCAGGGTTACCATGACGTACTGATGCGATTCAGTTTAAGTTCAGGGAAAGGGACAGTGGTATACGACTCGTATAGCCTTGTCTCTTTCTCTCGACCTAATCTGAACCGCATTAGTACGTCATGGTAACCCCCTGGCCCCTATTATCGTGGCGTTAGAAGTGAATTCATATAGTTAAGAGCACCGTGGCAGTTCCGATATATCTTAGCGACTGTACAAAATGATAGCGGAGTAACTAATCAAAATAAAAAAATAGCGAACCGATCCACTTTGCTATATTGGTATCCTTACATCCTCGTGGACAGACATTTATCGTAACAAATTGATACAATTTTCACATAACGGGGATTGTGGCAAGAGTCTAGATCGTTTGTTGGCCAAGTTGTACAGTCACCATTAGATATATCGGAGCGGCCAGGGTGCTCATAAATATCTGAGCAAGCCTCAACTGTTATAGTGTTTAGAGTGCCTGATCAGATATTTTTAGCACCGTGACCAAGGTGACAGTCAAGGTGAATTCGATTCTTGAATGATATTCTAGAATCGAGCCAAGTAAAAATAAAAAATCGACTTTTTTAATACAGTAGGTAATCATTAAGGTTAATGACAAAAACAAATTCTCTCTAAAAGTCATTACATGTTAATGTTAGACTTGTCTGTCAGACAAAAAAACCATAACATTGAATATTTAGTATCGAAATAAATTGTATATATACAAATGCGAAAAATAATTGAAAGCACTTTTGTTCCTTTTCAAAAATAAAGGAATGTCTCCTATAAGTAAAATCAGCCAACTTTAGGATTTAAGGTAGTTTCCCTTCAGTGCCCGTCTTAGGTATCTTTCCAACATGTATATAGTCGACCTTATAGCAATAGTAATAAGATCGTGTATACATATATTTGGCACTTTGCGCGTATCTATCCTTTACTTGACTTACTGACTCCAAACACGAACATGTAATTTCCTCATCAGTTTAACGGTACCTACATTCAGGTAGCGTCTGAAAGAAGCCATAGTTATTTTTAAACTCAAGGTTAACTGAGGTGTTATTTTTTATATTTATTGAACAGAAGCCGAATATGTAGAGTACAAAATATTAGAACGAAATAAATAAGATAGGTTAATATAGATACCTGCAATAAGTACATTCGTTGTAAAAGTATTTAAATATGAAATGTTGTAACAAAATAGTTTTAGAGACACTAAGATACTGGTATGAAGTAGAGTATTCGATATTCATGATATGGTATTTTTTTTCCATGCCAATATCGGAATATCCATGACTCCCGATTTTGTGCTTCCTCCGGCCAGTTGTTAAGAAATGAGTCCAAAATTACCAAATCGTTCTGCCATCTCCGTTTGGGCCTGCCACGTCCACGTCGCTGTTCCGACACCCACTTGCTGGCTATGCCAGACCACCTATCGGGATGCATATGGTTTAGCTTTAGTTTAGCTGGGCACCGGTGCGCTGCGGTGGGCTGGGAAGCGGTGGTGGCTCAGTGGTTTAGACGTTTGACTTTCAATCCGGAGGTCGTGGGTTCAAAATTTCAAATCCTGGTTTGTACCATCGAGTTTTTCCGAAACTTATGTACGGAATATCAAATGATATTTACCATTAGCTCTTAGGGCCAGCGTGGGGACTATAGCCCAATCCCTCTCATATATGAGAGGAGGCCTGTGCCCAGCAGTGGGACATTATATAGGCTAAAATATTTTAGCTGGGAGCTTTTGGTCCCCTTAGTTATTAAAATTAGCCCGTAGTAAGTATTTGCAACGGTTTCTAATATACGTAGCGATGGCAATCTTATCAAATCGCATTATCCCGCTAATTACGAGCGGCATCGCGCGCCTTCAATTAGAGGATGCGAGAGGCGAGGGGATTGTGGTTCACGAGGATGCGCAAGCGGCGGCAGTGAACCAGAGGAACCACGAAAAGTGTTGCCTCTTTCTTGTACTCGTGAATTCGTACATAAGTGTGACAGGGAGCCAACACTTCGTTCGTGGTTCGCGGTAGGGCCTTAGTATTATTGCAGTGATGGCGAAGGCCAGCGTGCTTACCATGAGCTGCCGCGTTAGTATGAAAATGTGAACTATACGTATCAATTAGGGCTTGTCCATTAATCACGTCATTCTGTATAGGGGAGGGGGGGGTTAAGAAAAAGTCACCAATTATCACCATAGGGGAGGGGGGTCATCGGCCAAATCACGTGTAATTTTTTGTTACTCTCGACTCTGCTGGACAGCATTATAGCCAGTAATCACGTGTAATTTCTTGTTACTCTCGAATCTGCTGGACAGCATTAAAGCCAGTAAAAAGAATCTTTACTTTTTTTAAACACTTTTTTTTAAATACTAAGTTTTAAAACTTCGCGAACATTTACCTCGTTGTTAGCAAAAAAAGTACGTAAATTCAAGTGTTATAAAAAGACTACTTAAGTTGGCAAAAAATTACACGTCATGGTTCCAGAAAATATCACCAACTATCACCATGGGGAATGGGGGGTCTAAAACAGGCCAAAATCGTATGACGTGATTAATGGACATTTGGACAAGCCCTTACTTGTTAAAATGTGCTACTTTTAAAATACCTCCTAGTTGTTACACCTACACTGGTGTTCCTGAGTCAAATGCTCGCTAAATATGTAAGGATGCCATATGCTACACTAGCACCAGCAAGCTATAGGTACTTACAAGCATTTACTAGCAATACTTGCTAGCGTGGAGCGTCTCCGCGGCCTTGCGTGCAGACCAGGCTGCGAATTATCGACAGCAGTATTTCAGTTATTTTATATTGATTGGTTCTTATTTGAGCCGTATTTTTAAAATCATATGAAATCAAACGGTTATTTATCTATTTGTATGACTATTCTTATTACTTTCATAACACAATTGCCGCGATCGTGATTTTTTTTTGATTAATAAATAAATAATAACAAAGACACAATAGAAAAAAAAATCAAATTACCTTATACTGCCAACAAACTTAGGATTTACTACCGTAAACTGGGATTCTTTTGATTAACGGGCTGACTTTGATAATAACATCCACCCCCTAAATTAAATACAATGCTTTTTTAACCATTCGATCCAGTTACTTTCGAATTATCGAGAATACTCAGACGTACCTACGTTGGGGGCGTAAAGGTGCTGTTTCGATCGCCCACCATGTATTAAAGGTAATCCATTTTAATACCTGCGGATATTAATATTTGCCAACCATAAAATTCAGTACCCAGAAGTAGACAGTATCATACGTTAATTACTCAGTTTACAAATAACCTTGCGCGATTACTTGCGCGCGCGCCGGTCGTCAAATTACACGCTTCACGCGCACCGAGCAGCCCTAAAGGTCTGAGAACACAAATGCTGCAGTGTCAGTAGTCCGACTGCTATATTATTGCAACAATAATGCCTAACACAACCTTAGTTACAGCGACAAAAGACATAATACATTTTACGATTGTGGTAGTCAGTCAGTCATTTACCTAAAGCCGAGTTCCTAGGTGGGTACCTATGTTTTTTTTCACCAAGTAAAGTACTTCACTGCACAATATTATTTAAAGTAGTGCTCGACACCATAAGCGCTCTAAATAAAAACATGCTTTTAATGTTTGCACGTTCCGTTGTTTATGACTTATAGGTAATAAGTGTTATTGCTGGTAGCTTTTAGAAAATGTGAGTTGACTAACACACTTTTACATTGCTGATTAATTTGATAACATTTTAATAGACTAGGATCAACGTCTGCTGTCCTTGTAGACTACAAGTCTATGCTTCCCATGTAATCATACTTAAACGTGTATAGAGTCAGTTTACTGCTTTAGCACATTAATGTTATGTACAGTATGTTCGAGTATATGAATATATCCATATAATTACAAGTCCCAGCATATATATTGACATTAATCAGGGAGTGGCACAGCCATGCACTGAAGGTTGTACTAACAGTGAAATTCTCTGCCAATGAATGGACTTTATATCTTTGCAAAAAGGTAAATTTTCAGTTATCCGTATACCTTATAATAAAAGCCACAGACTAATTATTTGCATGCTTCAATTACAGGGACAAGTTTAAGCACGTGATATAATTTGCGGTCGAACACAGAGGAAGTGTTCATTAGGAGACCGACGTGACAATCTGCCTCGGGGACCACTTATAATCGAGTAGCCGTGAATAAGTATACCATCAAGGGGTAGGAACCATTGGAATTCATTTTTCAGATGAATACATTAGTGAAATTTTTAATTTTTTGAGTTATGAGAGACGAGACAAGAATCAGCATGATTTCAATAAGCGCATGAGACGTGGAAATAAGCAAACAGAGGAGAATGAATATTGAATCAAGAAAAAAAAGAATTAAATTTAATGAAATCGTAGTAGTATCGAGATGAAGGAGAAAGTTTCAGAACAGCAACGGTTTAAAAATGTTTTATACATAACTTGCGACCCGCCCGGCTTCGCACGGGTACAATACTGATACTAAAACCTTCCTCTTGAATCACACTATCTATTAAAAAAACCGCATCAAAATCCGCTGCGCAGTTTTAAAGATTTAACCATACATAGGGATATAGGGACAAAGAGAGCGACTTTGTTTTATACTATGTAGGTAGGTGGTGATAATGATTGGCCAATTTTATGATTATTGTCACAATCAATATGAATTTTATTGAACCTTGTGTGGTTTTAGTGAGTAAGGTCGATTGTAAAAAAAAATACTTACATTCAATCAAAATCACGATCGCATCAATTGTGTTACGAGAGTTTGTCATACAAACTATATGGTACACTCTGTCCTACAACCATCGGCAACTTTCTCCATAGACTACTGTACAAGTACGAGTAGATAGGTATTTTAACATCTCGACTCTGACGCAAGTATATCTTTGAAATAATGCCTATTCATTTTTGTGGAATGAATCATTTCCTGTCGAGTCCGCGAATCGGCCAACGACCTCGTGGTTTCTCGTTGCTTGCCTACCGCAGACGAGTCTAAACTACCTACATACCTAAATCATCGAGATGATCCTTAGTGATTGCAGAAATAAATCGATTTCCGGTTTCTAATCCTCCCATTACTTAGACTTGTAAAGGTGGGATTACACTAAACTAGCTCACTCTATCCCCCACACCAACGAATTTCGACGAATCACGTTTTGTGTAAAGGTGCGTTCAAACCAAAAAAAGCATCCGCTATTCTAACCCCCCACTCTACGAAATTCGATCGTTACCCAAAACGTGATTGGTTGATTTCGTAGAACGGGGGATAGAACAGCGAATGCTCTTTTGGGCGTTCAAACCAAAAGAGCATTTACGAACTTACGAAGACCTTTACGAACGAATTTCGTAGAGCGGGGATAGAATAAGCATTCGCTTGTTGGGTGTAAACCCACCTTAAGACTCTATAAATGCCAGTTATTTTGTAAATAACTCGGTTAAAGACATAAAATAAAGAAAATTGACTAGTTATCTGGTTTAAAAAGAATGGCTTATCGTATACTGTTAAAACTGTTATAGGGTATGTATACAAGTTACGATAATATTTTCTTTCACAAAATTAAATGAATATTCAACGCTCAACCGAATGCGGTAAACAAGTATAAGTATGCACATAATATTTAAACCTATATTTACTGTAGGTACTTACCTAATTATAAAATCTACCTTTTGCTGACAATAGATAAAAGTATGAAATAAAACTATGAAAACGGATAAACTCGCGTATATTAGGTAACTAACTTTAACTTCATTCCGACGTTTCGAACACTTTACAGGGTTCGTGATCTGTGTTTTCATAGTTTTATTTCAAGTGTAATCCTCGCGGTAACCGGACAAAATATTAGATGAAAGTATGTTATGTGTATTATGGAAACTTCTACTTCCATGATATTTTGGGAGGCGGTAGTCACTTACCATCACCACATGCCTTGACGGAAGGCCTGCTGATCTCGTAGTTTCTAGTCATCTTCACTGGGTAGGTACTTACTTATCTACTTGTGGAACAGCGTGGGCGCACTATAATGAGCAGTTTTCGCCGACGAGCGAGTTTTTGTCCGTGGGGAGAGTTCTGGGTACTTTTTGCGATGTTTGATGCTTAAGCCTGATTTATTGATCGATCGCTTGTCTGTACAGTTTTATTAATGTGACAAATTGATTTCTACTTATGTGCGATCAATCAAGTTACTGCTGAAATCCGTAACAAGTACCTACTGATATTTTATTGGGTCACAATTGTCACAAAGGTGCTATCTATTTGATTAATTAAATTGTGGCCCCACTTCGATGACTATAAAGAAAGAATTGGTTTGTGCGTATAGAATCTTTGGTAAATGACATCTAATATTTAAAGTGTATTTAAAGCGTATTTGGAAGTTAGGTTAGTTAGTTAGTAAACAAGTGTTTAGGTAATTTAGACAAGTAAGGCTGAATAAGATGTATTTGTGGTTAAATCTTTTAACTATTATAAGTAGGCACGTATGTGTGGTACCTATCTACCTATGTCCAATGAAATCCACAAATCGTTGAAACAAAAGATCCATGAGACTATCGTAAAAAGTTATTGGTCAACGTTTCGCCATTTCAAAGGAAGACATGCTATGCCATTGCTTCCTCATGATGGTCACGAATCTGCCCACGATCGCTCCCTCGATCTAGTAATCTATTGCTTAAGCACTGGAAAAATCGATACACATTAGATTTCACTATCGATATCAAAGATCGTAAATCCTAACGAGTCCGATACCTTTGCGTAACGATCAGGGTTCTTACTATAAGCTCAACAACTGTAAAGCTTAGACTTTGTCGTGCCGAGGACGTAATTTACTCTCAGTCCGTCTCGTTTGTACTCGCATATTGGTTTGAACGAGATGCTACAGGAATGTAGAGATAAAAGGTATTAATGCAATAAATATAACTAAGTTTTAAAGATCTATCTAAGCGTCTGGTCGAGGCTACCGGTGACCAGAGAGCTGGCAGCTTACTATCGCAGCGTATTAGCATAGCTATACAACGAGGGAATGCTGCCAGCTTCTGTCAGCAATGTCAACAACCTGAATGGATGCTTAGCCAAGTTGCCAATCGCTAGCTTAGTAGCGTTTCGTAGTTATCCCTCTCTGTCAATCTTTCTTATTAGTACGACAAAGACAGTTAGCTGCCTTTCGCCAACTTGGCTAAGCATCCTGGTAGCGACGAAATCGCGACGCACTCGGGGCGAATTGGTTACGGGCTCGAGCTACCATGGTAAGCTCCCTGAACTCTCACATTTCAAGTTAGAAGCACTAGGCTGTGGGCGGTCGAGGGGCGGGGCCGGCGCCGATTGGCGGACGCCGCTGAAACGTGACCCGCTGGGACGCCGAGGCAAAACCACGAAGCGTTGCCTCCCTGTTACACTTATGTATGAATTCACGAGTGCGAAAGAGAGGCAACACTTCGTTTGTGATTCGCGGTAGAGACGCTGAACTTGCCGAGTTACGACCGTCCATTATCGAGGGCTTTGAAGCATGGAGCTCGTACTTTGTTCTTTGGGGCATTCGTCATTGTGTATAGGTATATGCTTGTAGGTATCTGCAGGTTCAAAATCGTGACGGATTCAAGTATCTCGTCAGGGAATACGGGTCGGGTATATTTTTTCATAGCAAATACTGTAAACACTGATTTCAAATAGATTTTAAAAATAAGTATGTAAAGAATATATGGAACAAAACTTAATATCTAAATGTATTGGAATTTCCCTGAATTTTCCATCGAATCCAAAAACATGTAATTTTTGTCGTCCAATAACTCCGTGGATAAGAAAATAGCAAGGCATGATTTAAAAAACTCCTTTTTCCATACGTTTTTGGCGATTTTGTTAATCACTCTAAAATTTTACTTGGAAGGCGTAGATTATATGAGAGGTTATTGCAAAGAAGGCACAGTTAGGTTCCGTACGATACAATCGGAGGGACCAAAATATGTGGCATTTCTCATAAAGATTATGATTATCTGGGAACTTACCGCCAAAAATGTCAATGCATATCTCCAGTTAGATATTGCCAAAAGAGACAAAACCAAGGGATAATA
This sequence comes from Thaumatotibia leucotreta, assembly GCA_025490895.1. Lineage (NCBI taxonomy): Eukaryota > Metazoa > Arthropoda > Insecta > Lepidoptera > Tortricidae > Thaumatotibia > Thaumatotibia leucotreta. Next base: position 36,945 of record JALPQI010007412.1, read on the forward strand.
ACAAGCATCCACCCACTTCGCTATTTCGTCCATCAGAGCTCACCGCTATCTTCAAATCTGAGATAATTCGGATAAGTGCTTATCTGCGCGGAGTGGGTGTGCGATTTTTGATGTCGCAATCTTGCCTGCAACACGATCGCTGTGGCATTATGATTGTTCATACACTACCTAACTGAAAGCTTAGGCCAACCAATCTAAGCTTCTAACGTCTTATACGCCCGTCTTCGCTGAAGGTTTTTTTATGCTATAGGTGGCAAACGAACAGACGAATCGCCTGGTGGAAAGCAATTAACATCGCCCATGGACACCAGCAACACCAGAGGCGTCGCAAATGAGTTGCCGGCCTTTAAGGTGGGAGTACGCTCTTTTCTTGAAGGTTTGAAGGTCGTGTGGGTCCGGAAACACCGCTTGCGTCTGTTGATTTTGACATTATAATGTCTATTTATTAGCTTTAGTATAGGCCCCGATTTCAAAGAAAGTGCGATTCTCTTATATTTCGGAGATTGGTGATCGTATTATATTCAAAACACATTTGAAAGGTGCGTATATATTTACAAGATCAAGATGCAAAAATCCAGAAAGTTTAAACCGAAAAACTGTATGGCCTGAATGGGTATTTCTCATACAGTTTTGTGAGTTGTCACAGTAAGTATGTATAGAAAGTTGACGTTACCTGAACTTAATTTTCTGTAGGTATTTTTAGAATATATGAGAGATAGCTGGACACTGCGGCTACTTCACAAATTAATATCAAAATGTTGGACTTGGAATTGAGTACCTCACATGAACACATGACTTGTTAAACTATGTAAAAAATACCCAAATAGTAAGAAAAAAGGTTTTTTTCAGAATTTATTTTATAGCGACAGATATTCTCTAGCTAATGTAGTTTAGAAAGCGACGATATTTACGGCCTGTTTCATAATGTTTCACAAGACCTGTACGATGCGAAAATAATTATTCCAGAATATTCAAAACGAAATGAGTTGGCCTAAATAGGTAGTGAAAAAAATGTGTATTTCCGATTTTACTATATTTAATAGCGATGCTCTCGCTGTCGGCAATTAAAAGTGGGATATATTTTTGGACATTAACAGCGCAACATCGCGTTGTATTTTTCCGTTTAAGTCCAATACCTAACCTAAGTTTAGGTACATAAATCTGTCAAGAGGCCAGCCACGAAACCTTAGGTTGTTGATGAATTATACCTAATAGAGATTTAATACGAATATCTCACGATTCGCTCCGGGCGTTGTCGCAGAACACAACTAGAATGTGAGAATTACGAACAACTGTCAGCCGATATGTTACTTAGCAAAAGGTTACGTCTGAATGTTGGACATGGTTTAAACATCGTGTTCAGATTTGTGAATAATTTAGCTGTACTGTTGATTAGTTACTTAGGTAGTATAATTGTATATTACACTGTAGTGCACTGCCACATTGTAGTGTGTGGCCTACAACCGGGGCGAAAATTTAAACGGTGCATTAATAAGCTGATCAACAATCATTTCCACATATTGTAATTTAAAAAAAAAACTTTTTTTTTTAATTTTTTTTTCATGTATTTTTCATTATTATGGGTTCATTTACTTGAATTAAAAGTTATCAATAACTTATTATTTTTGAATCACTGAAAGTGTACAATTTTTTTTTAAAACCGTAACAAATTAATGTAAAAATAAAAATAAAATGATTGTTATGACTTCGTACTATCAAGATGTCTTGCGACTGACAAGCTACGACATCGTGATGACAAGATCCAGTACTAAAGGTCCATAGCTTTGAATGACAATATCTCCGAACTTAACTACTTTGAAACACCGGGACCTTTACAGGATTATTGCCGATAGTCTAAGGAGTTCTAGTGTTAAAGGCCTCACACTGTATATTTCAGTAGAATAAAAAAAAGTAAACAAACCTGAAAACTTGCATTATTCCATAATCACGCACTTTTCGAACACAATCTTGGTTTTATGCCGAACTTAAAAAATAAACCTCAAGTTAACATACATCTTTTGGTAAAAATTATTGATATTTATTAGTTTTCACTTAAAAATATATCTGCGAGCGTGTTTCACGATAAAGACGTCAAATCCTATCTATGAAAAAATAATTACTATAGTATATAATTACTTGCGTATTTTTATATCGTGGAAAAGCAAAGTAATATTGTTCATCCTGGCTTACATTTTTTTTTTGGATTCTACTGATGATTGGAATACAGCACACTAATATACTAAAATCAGTTGCTACGTAAAAGTCATCATTTATTATTTTTTTCTGCCGTCATCTCTTTCGAAACCCAGTTGTCAAAATTGTTTCGAAATCATTTCTTAATCTGTCGTTTAGACTAACTTAATCTAACTCAGTATTCAAAGGAGGTAATTCATAACATTAAGCACATTTTGGTAAGCTTTCTACCCGATTATGATCGGCATGTCTGTCTCCATGACCGCGATAGCGTGGGGTAAGACATATCTGGGGCCATAAAGCTTGCTTCAGGCATTGGTAGCATACTAATGAATGAGTTGCTCTGATGGCGATGCAGCCTCCGGTCATTGACAGCAATTACTTGCTCATTTGATAAATAAAATAGAAGCGTACTCTAAATGGTGCCTAATATGCCAAATATTGCCCGTATGCTTAGCACATGATTGGCGTGACAGTATCTCGCCGCGAGATAGTCTATCCGTCCCTCTTTTGTTAATATAGCTAGTGAAGGACGGGAGATCTATCTCGCGGCGACATACTGTCGCACCAATCATGTGCTAAGCCTGCTGACTTGGAAATAGGGAGTACCTAATTTACATGTAAATCTTCAAAAAGGTTGTGTTGTTAGGATAAGATAAGGATTTCTATGGATAAGATATGCCTTTGCAGTAAATAGACCAGTATACATACCGATTCAGAAGACGTGAGTAAGACTAAAGGCCAAGCCAGACTGAATGCATGTGCAGCACGTACGTGTCCGCGCTGTAGCTCATGTAAATGTCATATTAGATGGCACACCGCTGACCAGCAACTATTGGTATTGTTTTTCAAGCGGTGCTTCGTGTATCATAGGCATCGTTGGCGGCATCATCAGGTATTGTTATGATGGGCGACCAAGCTCAAAACTTTAGTCATTAACAATAAGTTAAATTTATTATTAGCAACCGAAAATACTATACAGTGTGTAAATCTAATAAGGGCGATCAATTAAACCAGGCATGGGATTCATTAGAGTAATCATGGATTAGAAGGTTTTTTTAAAGTTACTCTTAATAACGACCCCACAGAATTTTTTTAAGATTTCCGAAGCAGCAATGTAGGTGTGAACATTTGTTATTGTTGATATGGCAGTTATGTCATCTGCTTTTGAAATTAGCTGTCAACGAGTGCTTAACTCGCGTATGTTGCTCTACATTGCGCGCCGAATCAAGGGGGTGTCACTCCGCGATTTCGTCGCGCGGGCACAAGTACATGCAGAGCGCCCCGTCTCCGTGGTCTATTCAATGGTTAGCGCGCGCTGTCTCGGAACGCACGTTTAAATTTACAACGCTGGCTCGTCACGTATAGCGAAATATATCGCTTGCAAATATTAGGATTATTTTATACATGTGCATCTTAAATGAAAACGCCGAAAATATACTGCATAGCAGCATGTTGCAATAATAATAACAATGTTAATTTTCATGACGCGTTTTTCGCACAGCCAATGCGTTTGAGAGATACCTACTAAAAAGTAAGGAACATAATAATAATTATACTTATTACCTACATTCGTAGTAAATTAAATTCTCAGAAACTCAAGTCAATTACAGACAAAACGGTTTATTTTCGGACAAATTTGTCAGTAAAAAAGCGGCACATTTAAATAATGTAAGAAACTTCGTTCTCACATACTATTATTGAATTTCGCGCCTTTTGTCCTAACATATTATTTGGTTGTCTGACTTTATTCCCATAATATCAAATAGGTACATATAAGAGAAAATGCCGTGTTACGTCTGCCTTACGATTGTGATTAAACCATTACTTATTTATGCTGCTTTTGTAAGGTACCTAACGTAATTCTTTCTTTTTAAATGCATTAAATAGATATATTAATTTCTGCACACCTTACATACTGTCTACAGATATTTTTAGAATGTTCGTGTTATTATCAGGATTATTCGGATGGATATTCACCTAAAGTTAGCAAAGTCGTGTTGCTATCTCACTCACACCTCAAACAATGCCGCTCGGACACGCGCGGCCGAAGCACAAAGAAGGTGCCGCCAAAGTTGAAACAAATATTTTTGAATCACGTGTATGAAATGCGTAGATAAATTCTATAATCACGCATGAACTAAATTGTTCAATTAGCTATCAAGACGAATGCTATTAACGCCGTAGATATCATTGCAGTAATGTTTTTAAATGGTTTAAGGCCAATTAGCATACTTCCAGTCCTATCAAAAGTAGTAGAAAAGATTGTATGCGAACAGTTGAGCAAATACCTGGACGTAAATGAGATATTACCGAAGCAACAGTCTGGTTTTCGTAGTATGCACAGTACAGCGACAGCCTTAGCAAAAGTCACAGATGATTTGATATCAGCAGTAGTCGAAGGACAAGGTTCAATCATCGTTTTCTTAGATTTCTCTCGTGCATTCGATTGTGTTAATTCATCCCTGCTTCTGTCAAAAATGGCATACTATGGAGTAGCTCAACCATCGCGGAATTGGTTTCAGTCGTTCCTCATAGGTAGACAGCAATACGTAGAGCTGCAGCTTGAGCAAGGTGAAATAGCAACATCTCAGATCCGTAATGTTAATAGAGGAACACCGCAGGGTTCAATTTTAAGCCCTTTGCTATTTATATTATACACTGCCGATCTAGTGACCAGGCTCAAACACTGTGATGTGCATCTATACGCTGATGATACGCAAGTCTACCATTCTTTTAAACCCCAGGAAATGCATGGAGCACTAAGTAAAATAAACAATGACTTGAACATAATAGCGGATTGGTCGCACAAAAATAATTTAGTTTTAAACCCGTCTAAATCTCAATTTATGGTAGTTGGCAATAAGTGGCAGAAACAAACAATTACCAACCTAAAACCTGAGGTACTTGTGGGATCGGAGTCTGTGCCACAGGTGACCCTTGCGAAGAATCTAGGCCTCCTTATGGACAGTGAATTGAGATTTGAACACCACGTTAATATTAAAATTCGCAATGCATTCTACCGTCTCAAAACACTTTACAGATTCAGGAAACATTTGTCGGAGAAAGTTAGAGAGATCTTGGTGGAAGCCCTGATACTATCATTTTTCAATCACTCAGACATTGTCTACGGCCCGAGGCTGTTAGCGAAGACGAAACAATCCATACAGCGAGTACAAAATGCTTGTGTTCGTTTTTGCTACAATATCCCAAAAAGAGCACATATAACACCTTACCTGAACTGTAAAAACACTCTAAACATGGCTAACAGAAGAAACATGCATTTGTCTTTCACGCTACGTAAGGTTATTGAGTTTGAGAAACCAACTTACCTTTATCAAAAACTAAAGTGGGCAACGGATTCAAACAGGCAAATGAGAAGTCATAGACAATACACTCTGTTAGTCCCTAAACATAGAACTAAGTTTTTTAGGGGAGGATTCAAGTATGCAGCTATGAAGATCTGGAATGATCTTCCACCACCATTGCGGAGTCCAATGCCGTTGATGAAGTTTAAGCGACTGGTGAAAGAACATTTCCTTAATTTACAAAAAGGAATCATCCCTTAATATTAGTTAATATTGATATCAATATATATGTACCTTTCAATATATACCTTTTTTCTTATTAATTTAATTACCTATCTGTTTATCTATTTATTTACCTATGAATTACATATAACTTACCTATGCATTATATTATCTAACATCACGCACATACTTACCTAATCACACGTAGACACAATTTATACACAAACACGCAGACACACACAGCCGCGCCGGTCGCGATCTCATAACGAACGACCGACCTGTAGTATAGGAAGGGACCCGTCTGAAAATCAGCGCTGGGTATACTACCACGTATATCTAGCAAATAGCTGAGACGGGTACCCATTGCCCTTCATCTTGTTTTTAATTATATTATATGGTTACTTTGTTCTTCACTTTATGTTTATTTTTTATGATTACGCTATGTTTAAGTTAAGCCTGAAAAGATTGTATATGTAGTTTAGCAACTTGTGGCAATAAAATTTATTTTATTTTTTATTTATTTTATTTTTTGTCAGACGCCTCATAGCGCTGTTCGTTATTTTATTAGTGTTCAATAATTGACAACCCTGTTTTCGACGGTGTGCAGCTTATAAGCGACCTTTCCGCCACGCAATACGGCCCATTTTTGCTGCTCGCGTCGCCTCGCGCGTCGTTTTGTTTGGTAATAATAATTGTGTAGGCACATAAAAAGCCGGCATTTGTGAACATCAAAGCAGTGAAGCTTCTGTACTTTATATATTCTGTGGCCGAATTATTTTGTATGTAAAATTTTGTTGCTCTAATTTGAAGTAAAAGTTATTTGAATGTACTTATTATATCGTAAACTAACACCCGTTAAGAGCTTCGCCCGTATTAGACTTACACCCTGTATAGGTAATACATGTACATACATGTACTGTACAACTGGATCATCTCTGCGACTTAGTAACTGATAGAAATTATCTTCATGTTAATTTAATAAAGAGCATGAGCTCATTTATGTAAACATGTACTCGCCGTGGTAATTATCACATGCGATGATAACGTCCTGTTGATACCAATTACCCGGGAAGGGCAGCAGCGACCTCCTAGGAGCGACCGGTACGGTTATACTTACAGGATGTCCGAAAAACGAGCAAAAGATAATTTTAGCTTCCGTGCAAAAAAAGAGACCACGATAGTTTTAGCTACTCGCCCGGCTAGTAGGTAAGGTACCTATAGTTACTAGTTGAGCGGTGAACTACGAATAAATAAATAAATATCTTGGGACATCTTACACAAATCGACCAAGTCCCACGGTAAGCTCAATTAAGGCTTGTGATGTGGGTACCAGGCGACGATATATATATGTAATAGATAGATACATATAGATACTTAAATATATGTCTATATTGTCTATGTATTGGTCATGACTGTCTAGCCATGACCAAGGAACAAATATTTGTGATAAATAAATACACAAATAATGCCCTCGCCAGGATTCGAACCCGGAACCTCCAGCTTCGTAGGCAGGGTCACTAACCAACTAGGCTACGGAGGCTGACAACTGTCAAATGATAAATGCCGCCGTGTCTCTTTTCTTTACATAGGAGCGATTATTTTTTGTTTGTTTTTATAGCCGGTTATCAGTCGCTAACTCGCTTTTGGTACGACCAGTGTCTGAGATCCAGAATATAATATTTTGACAGAGTTGTTAAAAGGCTAAAAGGTTATCTGTGTTGATGAGAGTTCTGAAAAAAAAAAAGTCTAAAGATGCAGTAAGCATTTCTTAATGTAGCTCGGTAATCTTGGTGTTTACCAATTGTTGTTTACCCACGTTTTATGAAATTAAAATTATGATACACAATAAATCTAATATTTGATAGATTAACAACTAACCTTGAGATATTGACTGTCAAAATCTCAAGACCTATTTTCTTTACTTTACAGTACATCCTGTACACTGCAGCTAATAAGTATTTAGTATGCGCCGACGACGTTATCAGCGTATTTATCGCGTAGTTAGCGGACCGCTGCGCTCGTGGCGGACCGCTGCGCTCGTGGCGGACCGCTGCGCTCGTGGCGGGCGGGCGCGGGCTATCTTAATGAAATCCTCACGATACAGGGCACAGAGATATAGCCTAGATACCCCCATATAAGTGGTGAAGCGTGATATGGTTCTATTAGGGGTAACGTTCGACCTAATAGGACGCTGTGTCCGAGTAAAGTGTGCAACATTAGGTACTTGCAGATACTTTTACAGTACAAGGTGCCCATTAGGAAAACATATTTATGAGGCTAAAGCAAAAAATTATATGAGTTTTGGTCAAACCTGCAAAAAAAACTGGCTAGTTACAATATTCGTAGTTTTGATGTCACGTTTTTTTCATTTGGATATTTTTATATTATTTTTAATCAGAATCACGAGCTCTTTCAAACCTTAAAGTTGAAAAAAAAAGTGTCTCAAAATTATTTCCTCCATTAAATTACCATTTTCTATTGACTGCATCAGCGAAATATATTTTGAAAAATTTGAGACGCTGTGTTTTATCCAGGTACCTACCTACATGTTTTGAAATCGCTTTTCATTCTGAGTTAAATATCATAAAGTAATCCACATGAAAAAATGTTTTCGGGACAACTGGATGCTTAGCCAAGTTGCCAATCGCTAACGCTTAGTAGCGTATCGTAGTTTTCCCTCTCTGTGACTCTTTCTTGTTAGTGCGACAAAGACAGTTAGCTGCCTTTCGTTTACGATTGACGATTAAGCGTTAGCGATTGGCAACTTGGCTAAGTACACAGAAAAGCAACCATTTTCTATTCGTTTATTACAGTGACCGTTGCTCAGATCGTGCTAGTGTGTACCTACTACCTGTACCTACACGGCGGACAATTTATGATGATTGCCGACTATTGATTGCGCCATTAAACGCTTCCGTTAATTGCCCGCAGTTGCCAATAGCTGATCTATAAACTGTGACGAATTTAGATCCAACTAGTTCCAACCGTTTGAAATGAGAACGACTGCCAGCGGCGATATTGACACTTGGAGGAATTGGAATGCGTAGCTAAAATATCAAAGTAGCTTTTCGCTCTGTCACTCTTTCTTATTAGTCCGAGACTGTTGCGTTTCGTTTGCGACTGAGGGTTTGCCATCATAGCTGGCCTGCTACCGAAAACACCGAAGTTTCGCAAATTTCGGGGATTTTTCTTTGTCACTCTAGCCTTCTCTAGGCTCTTTAGCCTCATAAATATGTTTGTATAATGACGCATTCGTTGAAGCGACAGAGAGAAATTTGCGACCTTCGGTGTTGGCTATAGCAGATCTGCAGCTGTATCAGGGGTGGGCAAGTCGTTACCCCAATATTAAGTACACGGTTCAATGTTGCATTTTCGAGGTAGAGTTCGTGAAATATAAATTGGTAACTTTCTACCTACATTATAGTAAAAATAAACATTCAATTTATATTTCTCGAACTTTAATTTCATCTGGACTAAGTATCAATGTTCAAATTACAAGTTGATAAAAGAGCCTTATACTATTGAACCTTATAATATTGGGGCAGCGAAGGTTACGTTAGCATTTGACTAGATACGTTCAACAGTATAATCATGTCGTACTGATGCATTGGAGTGAGCGTGATGGACTACTTAACGTATCGAGTAAATGCTAACCAATTTGCTAATGTCAACTCATGGCACGATTAATTGCGAATCGTTAACTTAACTGCGAAATATACATATTGGTTTAAACTTTCACGATTATCACTCATATTTTAAAGACAAACGGGTCTTAATTGCGTAAACTTACGTTTAATTATATCCTGACGTTTTGAGCATAACGTTACACCCGTGGTCGCAGGCAGACTGGCGAGAGAATGTATCAACACCTTCGAGCTGCGCGGGTTTTTCGAACTACCCGCACTTGATCTTAATTATTCACTTCTAGGCTATAGGGTTGACATTAACACTACATACACACAACACTCACAACATCCAATGGCTTTAAAATGGATGTTTCACTACGCTTACATTTTGTAAATCACAACACATCATATCATCATAACGTCAGGATATAATTAAACGCAAGTTTACGCGATTAAGACCCGTTTGTCTTTAAAATATGAATTGAAAATACTGCAAACGGGCTGATTTAAAAGACAGTTTTCAAATAATTACGCAACGGGTAGATCCCTTTAACATCAGATTATATTGTAATTTTCCTGAATTAATAATAGAATCAATAAATAAAAAGAATGATCGTTAGATCGATTTGTGCAGGCAACATTTTGGAGTGTTCTAAAACCGCCACAGATGCATGGAAAAGGAGCTTTTTAATAATGACTTGCTATTTTTATATCCACGTTACACCAAGTTAGATGTTTTTTGGATTCGATGGTAAAATCAGGGAAATTCCAATACAATTGGATATTAAATTGGATTACACTTATCCTGTAAACATTTTAAATATCTATTTGAACACATCATCATCATCATCATCATCATATCAGCCGAAAGACGTCCACTGCTGAACATAGGCCTCCCCCAAAGATTGCCACAATGACCGGTCCTGCGCCACCCGCATCCAGCGGACTCCTGCGACCTTCACCAGGTCATCGGTCCACCTTGTGGGGGGCCTACCCACGCTATTTGAACACAGCATGTAAAAATATACCCACCCGTATTCTTTAACCAAGAGTGTTACAATCTATTTTTTTCTTCAAGTCGTGACATCGCAATCCCGTGCCGGCCATCCGTCACGTCACGTCGTCCGGTTTCTCGGACGATCATCAATACAAATCGGTTGCGACCGCTCTTCGATAACACTATCATTAATTCCACTAATCGATTTGGTCGTTCCGAAATTGATAGATTTATTACGCGGTCAACGGTTAAATCGATGATTTAATTTGTAACATTGATTAAGAACATTGTCGTATTTGATTTGGAAATCGCAAGTCTAATATTGAATAGGTTGATACTTGCCCAACTGTTCTAACTTGATATGCTTTACCTCAAAATGTGGCATGATTATGGATATGTATTTTATACACCGTGTTTTTTTTATGCCGTTAAATTTAACAGGCTGCTTGGTACGTTAATTGGAGCTACCTCGGCTGCTCAAAATTAAAAACAAGTAAGTCCATTTTTGGCCATTTTCTGTTTTTTAGCCCATACGATTTCTTGTCTTAAAATACGTATTTCTGCATTTTAATTTTAATTTTTTTCTTCATAGTTTTTCAGTTATTTGAAAAATTACATTTCAAGTATCTCAATTTGATCAAATAAACAACATTAAAATAAAGCATCTGGACTTAAACTAAGTAAAAAACAAGTAAATGGATTCCTTCTTACTTGTTTTTAACTTTGTTATATGCGAGATACTGGTTTTTATTGTTGTGTTACAGTTAATGAGGAATAGATAACTTGCCAGTTACTTGAATACGACTTCTTTGGATAGGCGACTTACTTGTTTTTAATGTGGATATTTTTAATATTGTAAAAGCGGCAAAAGAAATATCTACGATCATTTTAACAGCTTGACTGCCATGGTTCATGAGATACAGCCTGATGACATATGAAGAGACAGTTTAGGCTGAGTAATGCATGGCGTTTTGTTTTTACTCTTCCGGTACGGAACACCAAAGATACGTGGAAAGAAATCGTTACGTAGGGACGTTTTACTAAAAACTAACACAAATAGTAAAATAAAACTAGCACAAAATATTATTTATTAATTTAAATTTAATTAAATATCTTG